>CAUZXS010002861.1:0-176067 GCA_963585895.1 Sepioteuthis lessoniana | reverse complement strand
GAATAATACAATGGTAGATACATGACTAAATAAATAAAAAAGAGAGAAAAAGCATATTTAAATATATAGATATATATATATGATACGATTTTGTTTCTTTGTTTAATGGTATATCAAACACCGGATTATTTGATACTAAAGCTATTTTTGTAGAACAGTTAGTGGTAGTGTTATTTAATACTTACCTGGGAGAAATAAGGGGTTCAAGCCTTTCCCAAAGGTCAAAAATTAATATTATAGTGTGACTGTAGTTTGGACTTGCTTATTATAATATGGCAGTCCAGTGTGTTAGCCCCTGTGCCATAATATATATAAGTAAAAAGTAAAGTTGGCAACCTTTGTCGAGGGTGATCCGAAGACTACCTTCTCAATAGCTACTAATCCGAGGTGTAAGGGAGGACACTACTCTATTCCCAGGATTGTTCAACTTTACCCTTGATCCTCACCTTATAATGCTGAGTGCAAAGCAAGGTGGTATTAAGTACCATTTTTTGAGTCTTTGGTATAACTCGACAAAGGATTAAACCCCAGTCTTCAGGACCAAGTTGGTTGTTAAATAGATGAAAAAATAGATATAAACAAGCAAAGTCATGAACACATACAGTCTGGCATAGTGTCACAATAATTGAGCATTTGTCTTTAGAGTAGATATTGGATGGCATGGGATTGCTTACATAACTAGCATATTATGACATCCTATACTGCATATACAAACATATATATATATATTTATATATATACACATGTGTATGGGTAAAACACACACATCTATACATACAAACATATATGCATATGTAATATGTACACATATATAAATTCATATATATATATATATATATATATATATATATATATATATATATATATATATACACATGTAATATGCACATACATAAATATGTTCACACATATGAAATATATATAGTCAACCATATATGAAATATATTCACATAGGGCGATGAACAACAGGGAGGAGTGGCGAGAGAGGGTCAGGGATATCCATATGTAATATGTACACATATATAAATTTATATATATATATATATATATACACATGTAATATGCACATACATAAATATGTTCACACATATGAAATATATATACTCAGCCATATATGAAATATATTCACATAGGGCGGTGAACGATAGGGAGGAGTGGCGAGAGAGGGTCAGGGATATCCGTGCTACCAGCGCGATATGATGATGATGATATATATATGTAATAGATACACTTACATACAAACATAGATGTATCTAATACACACATAAATATGAACATCTATATATATATATATATATATATGTATGTAATACACTCATACAAAACAAATTATATGTATATATACACATATATATATAACACGTCATTAAATATATAAATCTAGTATATATCTATTTATTGAATATATAAATCTAATATATATTAATTTATTATTATTATATAATAGCTATAAAACAGATATTGAGCACTTTCCAAATTATATCTCACTAGGTTCGCCACAAACCCACAAAGTGAATTAGTGACAACCAAAACTGTTACAATATATACATAACACATACACACATGTACACACACACACACACACACTCATATATATATATATATAAATCACACAAAGATACAAACACACACATATATATATATATATATATATATATATATATATATATATATATATATATATATATATATATATATATATATATATATATATATATATATAACTGAATGTGTGATACACACATATACATACAAATATGGTTTAATGGATATTTTCCTTGGAAATGGACTCAGAAACTTGAGTTCAAATCCTAGACAAAGCTTTTTGTATTTCACATAGTGCTAATACTCATCGGAATACAACTATTCTCTGTTCAGGTATAGATAAGTACCTGGGTTGCTGGGCTCTTTAACTTTAATATGTCAACCAGTCAAGCAGAAGAAATATTTTGAACTTAAATCCATCAAATTTTGTATTAAGATTGACCTTGTATTTCATCTTGCTCATTCAAAAGGGTTGGGTAGCTATATATATATATATGTGTGTGTGTGTGTCTGCTTGTGTGTCGATATGTGTGTAAAATACACACAAACATATATATATATAATTTGGAGAGTGGTCAATATCTGTTATAGAGCTATTGTATAATATAATAATAAATAAATATAAATTAGTTTTTATATATATTTAATTGCATGGATGTTTATATGTGACCACTGGCTTTATGCCATCTTGTCATTGTGATCATCCGGTAGAAAACGATGATTGGCGTGTAAAGACAGCATGAAATCAATGGTTGCAGGTAAGCATCCATGCTCTTCAACACATATAAAACTAATATATATATATATATATATATATATATATGCATGTAGTTATTAAGCAAGCTTAGTAAAGACTACAATATATAAGCCTTGAAAATAGACATTGAAAACCTAAGATTAAGGCCTACTGACTTTAACACCTTTGGCATAAATATGTTTCAAAATTACAACTCTAAACTACACCTAGTTTTAAGATTGTTCTTCAATAGATCTGAGGAATGGGGAGACCATTTTTTCTTTTGCTATTACTTCCAGGTTCACTCAAACCCAGAATGTAGAACGTCTTTAAGAATCATCTATGGATCAAATATATCTGTTGGAAAATTATGAGTACTAGATAAAACTACTTGAAACCACATAACTGTGGGGACAAATGCTTATTATGATTCAGTGGGTAGTTACTTGTAAATTGGTAACCATAGTTGAAGGTGACCTGAAAGCTCCCTTTTCAATAGCTACTATACTGAGGTGTAGAGGAGGGCTCTACTCCATTTTCTGGATTGCTCCACTTTACCCTTGATCTGTTCCTTATAACAGTGAGTTTTAAGCAAGGTGGCATCAAGTACCATTTTTTGAGTCTTTGGTATGACTCAGAATGGGATTGAACACCGGTCTCCCGAGCTATTGGCAAACACTCTATCCACTAGGAGAATGGGGCCAGTATATGTTATATATTGTTACTTAAAAGCAAATAATTGCTTACATATTGATATTAGATAGGAAAATCTTAAACTATATAAATCTATGGAAATCACTTATAATAGTTATTTAAGGCTATATTTGATTACCTTATTAGATAATTGTAACCATATAAAAAAAGAGTGACTTCAGCATTAAATAACCAAAGAAAGTTTTATATACTGTATAGCTAATCAACCTACACATGAATACATATATCCATATGTGCATACATTTCTTTGTGCACATGCACCCTAGGGGATGTCCTCGGGGTGTAATGGCTAAAGCGCTGGACAGTGGAATTGTAGTATGCAAGTTCAAACTCTAGTTGTGCTATTACATTCACTTTCGGACAAATACCCTTGGGAAAGGTATGAAACCCCCTAATCCTTTTAGCTATGGGTTGAATAGTACCACTACTGTTCTTTTAGATGGATGGATTTGGCATTAAATAACCCAAGATGGTTGATAAGCCATTAAACAAGACAATTGTTTAATGGCTTATCAACCATCTTGGGTTATTTAATGTCAAATCCATCCACCTAGAAGAACAGTAGTGGTACTATTATATATATATATATATATATATATATATATATATATATATATATGTATATTTAGGCAGCATTTCTTCGTTAATGCAAATTTCATTAAACATAATAGACATTTTATGTCTACATATTTTCTTTTGGATCCGTTCGAATTCCCGTATTACTTTTATTGTATTCTGGGGGAATTGATTTATGTATTGTCCATAGTTGCATGTATCCCTAGTACTTTCTGCCCGACTTTGGGCCATCATCAGGGGAGGATCTACTACAAAAGTGATGTAACTTTTGTTTTAGCATATTACAACTGTGTAAAGGCGTCTTTGCCGTTGAAGGTTTTGGCGTTTGTTTTTGAATGTGATTCTATATTTAGTGCCAGTAGCTAAAGACATTTAAGTACATTAGCACTGGTTTGAAAATTAATTCTATTAAGTGTTGGCTGCAGGTTTCTGATATGTAATGCTTCGAGAATCTGAAGTTTTTGTTTATTATTTTGATGTTCTAATATTGTTGTGTTGTCGGTGAGAATTTTCCGTAGCTGTGCCGTTGGGCATGAATGTTTTTTTAAATGCTGAGCTATTGAACTTGTGTTTGAAAGGTGCATTGTAAGTCTCCTCGACAGGGTAGTTGAGGTTAAACCAACATATATATTATTATTATCAGAGATACAATCTCCTAAAGGACATTTAAATTCATATATAAATTCATTTATATATATATATATATATAAGTTTCATTCGGAATAGTCAATAAAACTGCTTGCCACTGATTAGTATTTCAAAGGAGTACTTGAAACCATAAAAATTATTAACATTATATAGAAATACTAGAAACCATGTAACTGTGCACAAATTATTGGTATTAAAAAGAGTGAATTGAAGCTATAATTCTTTACAGATGATAATCATCACTAGATACATGAAACCATATAATTCCTATGGTATTAAATAACCCAAGAAAGATTGGCACCCATAAAACTACCCTACGATTAAATATATACCCATGTATAATATATGCATATATTCATTCGTAAACACACACATGCACACGTATCTCACACATACATATCTATGATCTATATCCTTAAACTCACACATATACATACGAGGATCATTAAATAAGTTTCCAGACTTTTTTTGTATGGGCACTTTTATTGATAGTACACACATGAAACTCTAGTCCTCTTCGAAGTAATCTCCTCCGGCTGCAATGCACTTGTTGTACTGTTCCAACAACTTCTGGAAGGCCCCATGGAAGTCCTCTTGTGTGAGCATGTCAATGACCTTTATCACAGCCTCTTTCATCTCCTCAATTGTCTCATAATGTCAGCCTCTGAGCTTAGGGAATAACCAAAAGAGAGCAAGTTCTGGACTATAGGGAGGGTGAGGAACTGTCTTGATGTCCATCTTGGTCAAATAGTCTGTGACAAGGATGGAGTTGTGGACTGGTGCATTGTCCTGGTGGAAATGCCACAGACCTGATTTGAAGAGTGCAGACATCTTCCGACAGAATCTCTTCCTGAACTCCCTTAAAACCTCAACATAGTAATCCTAACCCTAACCCTAACCGTTTGGCCAATCAACTCTGGTATATTGACTTCCTTACTCCTCCCACACCTCTCATCATCCCTCACAGATTCCGTGCCTTCCTTGAATCTCTTATGCCACTCAAAAACTGATGCTCGAATCACGCAAGATGGTTGAAAAGCAGTCTGAAGAATTCTATATGTTTCTGTGGCATTTTTTACAAATTCAAAACAGAATTATATTGCATATCATTCTTCTAAAGTTTCCTCATGTCCAGATTGCATTTTTGAAATTCCCCAGCTGTGACAATCAGGCTTTAGTAGGGTGTATTCCAATTGTTGCTGTAGCTGTTCATTTGAACCTGAAATCATAAAAATTGGTCAGTCATCTCAAAAGATGTATAGCAATAACATAGTGAATTTTCAAGCATCTATGACAATTTTAAATGCCTGTACAAAAAAAGTACGGAAACTTATTGAAGGAACCACGTATATATAAATATGTATATATATATATATATGTATCCTCACACACACACACACACACATACATATCTTTACATTCTCTCACATACACACATGTACATATCTATCCTCATTGACAGATACACATATATCTATACACACACAGTCACACACACACACACACATATATATATGTATACACATACACACACATTTGTGTCAGGAAAGATATGTCAGTGTGTAAGAAATTAATTCATCAAAATACAAGCTGGTAATATATATATATATAAAGACAGTGAGAGAGAGAGAGAGAGAGAGAGAGAGAGAGAGAGAGAGAGAGAGAAAGACTATAGAGGGATTGAAAAGTTTGAAAAAACTAAGACTATCCCACAAAAATATAAGAAATTAGAAATTACAGTCACACACACAGTCACACACACACACACACACACATATATATATGTATACACATACACACACATTTGTGTCAGGAAAGATATGTCAGTGTGTAAGAAATTAATTCATCAAAATACAAGCTGGTAATATATATATATAAAGACAGTGAGAGAGAGAGAGAGAGAGAGAGAGAGAGAGAAAGACTATAGAGGGATTGAAAAGTTTGAAAAAACTAAGACTATCCCACAAAAATATAAGAAATTAGAAATTACAGTCACACACACAGTCACACACACACACATATATATATGTATACACATACACACACATTTGTGTCAGGAAAGATATGTCAGTGTGTAAGAAATTAATTCATCAAAATACAAGCTGGTAATATATATATATATAAAGAAAGAGAGAGAGAGAGAGAGAGAGAGAGAGAGAGAGAGAGAGAGAGAGAGAGAAGACTATAGAGGGATTGAAAAGTTTGACAAAACTAAGACTATCCCACAAAAATATAAGAAATTCGAAGGATCCACAAAAAAAAAAGAAAAGAAAAGGCAAAAGGAAAACTAGAAAGAAACAAGAATGAAAATAGAATTAAAAAAATAGATTGACTTGCAGTGAAATTGAAGACAGACCAGAAATAAATGGATAGTTTATCACATAGATAAATATAAACGGAGAAGAGAGGGCAAAAAGAAACACTGTGTAAATAGAAAGAAGAATATTGAAGGAAAAAATAGAATAAAAATGAAAGTGAAATAAAAGAATCTGTGAGGAGGTGTAGGCTGGGAATGGAATGGAAATCTTGAAACTCTTTATTCAGATAAATCTTTGGCAAAATATTAGAATATTAAAACCAACTTAATTCAGAACGACTGTCACAGCACACGCACAGATTATATTGTAGGATATCTATAATTTCCCATAATTATGGAGCGTCAGGAATCTCAAAAAGACGCTGTAACAAGAAGAAAAGATTTAAATATCAATGTGAGTTCCATTGACCATATACTTCAGATAAATCTATAGTCTCAACATTAATTTACCATTTGACATATTATGTATCATTTGTTCCTATGATAATAATCCATTTTATCAAAGATGTTCACTAGCTGCTGTGTTCATGAAAGGTGTCCTTCAGTAACTGGTTGGCAAGGTCAAGTGAAAATAGGGACTGAAATATATCAAAAACTGTTCAAATTTATTGCACTAGGAAAGAATACAAGATTAAAATTTTACTTTTGTCATCAGTACATGTGATAAAAAGAAAGTAAAGTTGGCGAATGTAGTCGAGAGCCACCCAAAGGTTCCCTTTTTCATAACTACAACAACAAGTGTAAAGGAGGGCTCTACACCATGTCTGGATTGCTCCACTTACCCTTGATCTGTACCTTATATTGCTAAGTGTTAAGCAAGGCGGCATCAAATACTATTTTTTGAGTCTTTGGTATGACCTGGGATTTGAACCTGGGTCTCTTGGACCATTGGGGAACACTCTATTCATTAGCCAAATAAAAAGTATTAAGACTAAATTTTTCATCATTCTTAAGTTTAAGCATATACTAAAGAAGTCAAAAGTTTTGCCATAATGAGAGGCACAAATTTCTTGCTCTGAATGCTTTTTCCAATGTTATAAAGGTAATGAACCACACTTGACTGAGAAAAGTTGAACTTGCCAAATCATCTCTTGATTTCTACATGCTGAATTTACCTGTAGTACTGAGAGTAGGCCCTTGGAATCCACATTTTCAAATCCACCTGATCATCTCTGCTCATCAAAGTTCTTGCAATCTGATTAAAATTTCTTGAATCATCTGGTTATTAGACTGTGACCAACTGCACCAATACCTTTCCTGCAAAAAAATCTTTTTTGGTTGTTTCCATGGCATTATGGCCCAGTTTGTACTTATAAAGCATTAGTTCCTGAATTTGACTATGTTGCATGTTCATCAGTGCTGTTTTCAAATCACTCACAAAGGGAAGCAATGCATAACATGTCAGAGCACCAACTACCATGTCACTACCTACCATAGGGGATAACTTTCACAGTGAGTAGCATCCCCTGCTTGAGCTGCTTTACTTATGTGATATATATGCAGAAAATTAACACATAACAAAATATTGCAAAATTTTTTACTCAACTTAGTTGAAGTCTAGAGCAATCAGTATCAATTCTCAAAACTTTTTCATATATTATCTTGATATTTTTCATGAGCAGTTTTTGGCAAAATGCAGGATTGTTAGTCTTATCAGCTGGGCTTAGAATATGTTGACTGTATTCCTGGCAGAGGGGTGAGACCCCGATATCCCCAAAAAGCGGTGTCCTGGGCATGACTCCAAACTGCATCTGATAATGAGACTCCAGTTTTGGAGATCTAGGAAGTGGGGAGAACTATTTCATTGCCATTACTCCCATGTCCACTCTGACCTTGAGTGCTTGTACCTGTTAGGGTTCCCTCTATGGATTGAATAGATTTGTTTAAAAACTATATTTGATATGAATGTTTGATGCCATATATCAAAGTCATCTGTGTTAAGAATATTCACTTGAAGCTATAATTGTTATACTAAGAATAATTAGTTACTTTAAACCATATAATTGTGTGCAAACAAATGACTTATTAAATAGAAATGATGACATAAAACTATATAATTATTAGTATTAGATAAGAATCCTTGAAACTATTCAACTGAGTGCAAATTATTTGTATGACATTGGAAGAATTGATGTGATATAACTGCATACAAAAAAAACTCTTAAGAAACAACTACACAAAAAATGTACATATGAAAGTACACTGAACATGATTCCCCAACCCCTTGGCATAAAATAACCCTAGATGGGTTGACATGCCATTAAAATCAGTTAATCAGTCAACAGGATCGACCTTCATTATTCATTTTTTGCCAAAGCCATCCTTGTAGAAAAACAGTATTAGTGCTATTTAATGCATAGCTTGAGGGGTGAAGGTGGTTTATAGTTTTCCCAAGGGTATTAGTCCAAAAGTGAATGTAAAAGAGCAATTGGAATTTGAACTCACTTTGAGGCCAGAGTTTGATATGTAAACCATTATGCTGCAGGGACTTACTCCTTAATATATTTCTGTGTAATGTAAACCATAAACTTATGATATATAGTTATTGACTAAATTTTGATCTGAGATGTGTATTGAACACGTTCAATCTATGAGATAAGATCAAAGCTGAGAAACTTTTATTATAAATGAGGATGTCTAGACATCCAGACTTCATCTAGGTGAATTACAACCAATTCTCAATACTTTTTGATCAACAGTCTTGATTAATTTTGAACAAAATGCTTTTTGTAAAACACATGATTGTGCAACATTCTATTGTTTTCTAAATTAAAAAACACATAGTTTGAGAATGTGAAGGGCATAAAAAGAAATATCAAGGAACCAAATAGTCAGTATGTGGAATGGTTTAAAGACATTCCTTTCCAGGTTTAGCCTGGAATGTTGTAGTATGTCCTTGTTTGCAGCTGTCTCATCATCAATGCCTGTAAGACTTTCATGATTCTTAGGAATATAGATGGGTTGGGTTGGCCAATGTAAAGAGAGAATCAAGCTCTCTTGATGACCTTTTCTTCACTGATACGATAGTTGCCCAGTGAAATTTCACAGATACTTCAATAAAATCAATGAAAAAGTTACATCATTAGTATCATCGTGTCGCACTGCCAGCACAGATCTCCCTGACCCTCTCTCGTCACCCATCTCTATCGTCCATTGCTCCTGGAAGGTCTTCAAGGCTACATCCTGTATTGGCACAGAGCTGTTGTATATAGATTCTAGCTGGTCGTCCTGTCTTTACTCGTCCATGTGATGAGGTCCACAGGAGTATGTCACTTATGAGTTTGTCCTTAATTCTTCAGCAGTATCCAGCATGTCTGGTTCATCTAACTTGGATAGTTTTTGTGATGGGTGGTAGTTGGCCATATAGATATATGAATGGCTTAGTGAGTATTTTGAAACAAATTAATGTTTTATTCATTGTTCATTTTTGTTTTCCTAAGTATAGAAGAATAGTAATTGCCCACAGAGCAGGTTTTCCCTTATCAAGACACTGAGGTTATCCAAGGAAAGAGAAAGTTGCTAAAATATTGATTTTGCCACTGAATAAGGTTGAAGACAACATCAGACTGTTTTGAAAACTTCAAATTTTTGTTTTTCCTTCTCCTAGACTGGTTGACCTATCAAGAATAGAATTTCCCATCAGCTCATCTATATTACCCTTTGCTGGTAGGTGAGGAGAAAGAGATGGATTCTTACATTTTCCAAAGCAGGAAGTGAAACAAACAGCCTTGTCCAGAATTTGAACTAGCCATGTCTAATTTCTCCAACACTAAACATATTCTTTTTGTTTTTTATTTCTATTTTTGTTAGCTATTTTGAATGAAGAAGTAAATGGACAGTAAAGAAATACAATATTCGGTCATCTTTAAGATCACCTGAGCCTGTAAATCATCAGGTAAGACAGGAATTCTGGCAAGTGACAAATTTGGTGAAAATATATGATTAGCAAGCCACACAAGCACTCAGAAGAGACAAAAATTATACATGTATATAAAAAATGTGTATCTACATTGTGTGCATGTGTCTGTGTGTGTGTGTATGTATGTATGTATTAGAATAAAATGGTAAAAGAGAAATTAAACAAAGAAAACAAGCGCGAAAGTAGAAAAACAAAATTGAAAATAAAAACCAATGTAAGTGGAGGACATAAGAGAGTCGCAGAAAGGGATAAAAGAAGATTAGATACAATGGATATGAAGAATTAGCTTGTAGCCTAAAAGAAGCAAAAAATAATAGAAAACATCTTCCCTAAAGGCTTGGATACATGCAGTAATTATTGAAAATGTCTATAATTGCTTGCATATCATGCACACAGAAGTCGAGACACTCACTCAAGTGTGCACACATATTTGCACACTTTGTCTGTCTGTCTGTCTGTCAGTCAGTTTTTCTATCTGTCTCTCTTTCAGACACATAGAATTGGCCAACAAAGCCACCATCTCTCTCTTCATCTCAGTCAGCATCTCAGGCAGGCATAATTATCTATTAAAACAAAACTAAACAAAAAATGATAAAAGAAAACCTAACAAACCCACCTCTCCAATGTCAAAAGATTGGTTTTGCATAAAGGTGTTAAAACTAAAAAAAAAAAATCTTGTCATAATTTTCTGTACAAAACCTAAAAAAAAAAAAAATAACCATCACTGAACTTTGAAAGACGTAAGCTTAGTGACAACTCTATGGGCAATTCAGCTTTCCCCACTGGACTTGATAAGTGTTAACAACCACATTTGCTTTTTTATTTTTTGTTTTATTCTTAGTTTATTTATTTTATGTCTATGTGTGTAAATTTTTGATAACAGTCATCTTTTACTAAGCTTAGGTTTGTTTAGCACAAGGCAAGAAGAATGGGGCACCCAATGAGAATCAAACTCACAGCAATAGTCTGCTACTGTGCTATTACATAACATGAGGCATCCAATAACTTACTAAGTATAACTTTTTTTGATATGAAGCCAGAAGATTGGGACATCCTGTGAGCAGCAAACTCATAATAATGGTCAGCTAACTACCTATTACATATCCTTGATTGCTTGCTATTACTCTATGTAAGGTTGACAATCATTTTGTAAGATTAGTGTTAAATTAATTATAAATAAGGAAAAAATAATAAGTTGTGGAGAATTAATGCAGGTTTTACTTACATAAAAGTACAATTGTATATATATATATATATATATATGTATATATATATACACACACACATACACACACACACACACATATATATATATATATATATATAATGTAAAAGCTGCACATAGTGTAATGGTTGCCATCATACAAAAACCCAAGTTCAAATTCTGGATGAGCAGTTGGCATTTCACATAGCACTAATATCATTGGGAAAGGTATGATTCCAAATATTCTTCTTCAAGCTGAATAGTTGGGCAGACTGAGCTCTTTAATCTTGGTATAGCAACCGGCCTCAAAGAAGGAAACTCTGATTTCAAAATTGTTAAATTCCGCTTAAAAATTGACCTTGTGTTGCATCCTGTTCATGCAGAGAGATAGGGTAAATATATATACATACAATGTAAAAGTGTTGATTACCAAAAAGAAAGGTATTGTTCATGGTCAAGAATAATGCAAGTATTACTGACAGGATATGGCTATAAGATATATAATGAAAATGCATTATTAATGATTTTACTATAGAAATATATGTAATATGAGGAAAAAGAGGATTGTTAGTGGTTACAAACTAATGCAGGCATTACTGGATTATTATAAATATTATGTTTTTACAATAGAAATGTATTTTAAATTAACTTCATATAGAAATATATTGCAAATTATTTTAATAAATAAGTTTGGGCATTAAGTGCAAACTGAATTCATAACCAATAGTCTATTAACATTGCTTGTGAACCATTATACCATGTGAAGTCAAGTTGGCCTTATTGGCAGGGGCTACAGAATACATTGACTGCATCTCTGCAGAGAGGTAAGACCCCTCCAACGAGTGTCCAAGATATGTCACTAAACAATCAGATGATGAGGCTTCAGTAATGCTGGAGTTTTGGGGAATGCAGAGTACCACTTCATTGTCATTGCTCCCAAGCCCTCTCTGATCCTAGTGGTAGCATCTGATTGGGTCCTATCGATGAGTCAAATAGAACTAAACAGTGTCATTATGCAAAACTGAATTGTTTGAAATATAACTGGTTTTTGACATTGAAACCGTGTACTTATGCTAAACTGATTTGTTTGGAATAGAACTGTTTTTGACATTGAAACTATGTACTTATGCTAAACTGAATTGTTTCAAATAGAGCCATTTATATGTATAAAAAGGGATTTAGCATTAATAACCTACAATGGTTGATATGCCATAAAACCAAACCAAACCAAACGAGACACTTATTAAGATTATCGTGGCCGAGCTTGATAGCCATTATACTCAATCAGGTGCCTTGCTTTGAATAGTAGTCATAAGTTTTCTCTGAAAGAAAGGCATGAAAAGCAACAACCAAAAAAATCATTGAAAGAGAAATATCTAAAAAATAAAAGGTATTCACAGAAAATAACTGAATAAGTAACTTCTAAACTTTAAAACCAGTTGGTTTTTCATGCCAAATAACATTTAGAGAATTAAGTCCATTCATATTCGTAGAATTTATTAAGCTTTCCTTAGTCTAACATTGAGGCTTTAGGTTACTTACATTACCTGTTGTTCCATCTTAAAAGAGAGTAATTTTGATCTGGCACAAGGCTACGAGTATATATTTATCCAATCCTTCCACAAAGGGCAGTATGTAACATAAGGTCAATTTTGAAAGAAAGTAAAGCAAACTTGAATTCAGTTTTCCTTCTCCTTGACTGGTTACCTTACCAAGACTAGGGAATCCTGTGTATTCTAAGGACTGCTAAAAGGGTATTATGAGCATTTTTTTAGATGATGAATATAGATGAATAAAAAAGTTATATTCAGTGTGAATGCAACAAATTTATCATTCACTTGCAAACTAGAATAGAAGCTGGTTTATTCTTTAATTTAAAACATTCTAATTACATTGTTCTATAAAGAATATAGCTACAAGATGTTGTTTTTACTAAACAAAAGTTGCATATATATATAAATATATATATATATATATATATATATATATATATATATGAATGTTTGTTGTAGGTCCAAAGAAAGAATGAAAATATATTTCAAAATATGTAGGTCCACGAAGAGATTCGTATTTTTTGAATTTGTTTATTATGTGTATTTTTCCAGCTTGTTGCTTTCATCAGAGAACATATATAGCACAAAGCCTAGTTAATGGGCTACTCAATGAGACTTGATTTCACTCCTGTTTGCAGTTTGAAAATATATATATATCGGCAGATTCTCTTGCTGGCATTTCTTATTGAAAATGACAGACAAGGATTTAGTGATTAGCTCTTTATTTATCTTTTGTTTTTGGTGAACAAGATATAGGAACTCTGGTTGTAGGCAGTTTAAGAACCGTCCTATATATACATTTATATACATATATATATATATATATATATATATATAGGGAGAGAGAGAAAGAGAGGGAGAGAGAGAGAGTGATGTTGTATAGTGGCTCGTACGATATGACTTCCACTATCTTGGAGATATAAAAGACGTCATGTTTCTTAAGCATGTCGGTACTGATAGATCTTGGTCAGTAGTAAGACCAACTTCAAACATAACATCCCCAGCACAAGAATTATAATATTTGTCGGATTGTATCACTTCACTTAATTAACTTTATTTCACTGTGTATTTCTTATAAGAAAGAGAGTAAGTAAGTAGAAAAAAAGTAAAGTTGGCGACCTTAGTCAAGGGTAACCTAAAGGCTCCTTTTTCAATAGCTACTACACCAAGGTTTAGGGGAGGGGTCTATTTCTTCCCTGGATTGCTCCACTTTACCCTTGATCCTTACCTTATAATGCTGAGTGTTATGCAAGGCAGCATCAAGTACCATTTTTTGAGTCTTTGGTATGACTTGACCTAGGATTGAACCCCAGTCTCCAAGACCATTGGCAAACACTCAACTCATTTGGCCAATGGCCCGGCTTTTTGAGAGAGAAAGAGAGAAGTATAATCTGTGATTAAAATTTAAAAAAATGAACAACTGTTACTAAAATGTTCATAGTTGCTATTAAAAGTTGCTTATATATATATATATATATAGAGAGAGAGAGAGAGACAGAGATCTATAGTAGCTCTATCATTTTATATTAAGCAAATTTTACTTCACTGTAAGTCAACAAATTTTGTTAAAGCAATATATATATATACATATATATAAATCAGTAATATCCAGTCAGCTTTCAAAAACAGTGGGTATGGATTATTTGCATATAGAATATATGATGAATTTCATATAAATCTATGAGAGTGTTCGATGTATGGCTATTGTTATATAATGAAAATTTTGATAATATATAGGTAACATAATATATAGACAATATTTGGATGTCATTAAAAAATAACTTTCTCAAAAGAAAAACTCCAGTAAACCTTCATCAAATATAGTACTTGAAGAATCCATCAATGTATCTTAAGAAGTCAAGATCTTAAATGCAGAGACAGCTAAACTAACTGACAAATGTCAAGAATCCTTTCAACTTATTTCTTATAAAATTCTATTTTACTCTCTGTAGACTAAATGTTTACAAATATTATGTTACTATAAAAGACAAACATATGACAGAAAAAAGATGTACCAATTATATTTTCCTGTATATTATTATTAAGTTGATATTTTGTTAGGAAAACTTTCTTAGAGTTTTGTCTAGAAATATTTTTAAGTGACATTTAAGAAACTTATCAATTTAAAAGTTTCTGTTCTTTTGGGGGATTTTTAGTCTTAACTAAGCAATAAACACTAAAGAATAATTTAAAAACCTTATTAGTTATACTAAACTAAATATGAATAATTACTTTAATAATAAATTTAGTTGTCATTTACTAAACTTAGTTTAACTTAAGGTTAAAAAGTATAGGACTCCCAGTAAGAATCAAACTCACTAATAATGGTCTGTTAGCTTAGTTTTTCTCCTTATTTTACTATGTTGAGTACCTTAGAAATGTTGTAAGTTAATTTTTTTCAGTTGAAATTTGAAAATCCTAATCCTGCATAATTAGTTATTTCGTGCAGCGACATAGCTTCTGGCTGCTGATTTTTTTGTAAGAGAGCTCTCAAAAAGAGAACTAATGCAGAACTCTATTTTTTAGTCTTTATGTATTCATCTAACTCCTCCACCATGAGCAGGTGTGACACAAGGTGAATTTGTAAGTGAAGTAAAGCTGGTTTGAATTCAGTTTTCCTTCTCCTAGACTAGTTGCCAAACTAAGGCTAAAGAACTGAGTCTGATCTACTGTAGCTACATAGCTAGAGGGAAGAGAGATGGATTCAAACCTTTCTCTGGAGCATTAGGGCAAAGTGAAATGCAAATATTCGTATCCAAGTTTTGAACTTGGATTGCCATTTCTATTTCCAATGACAATAACCATTATGCTAACCTCCTTACCCGACTTCATGGTTGGGTGGTTGGTTTTTTTATGCCATATCAAAAGGATTATATGCCATATCATGAGGATTCATTTTTATTTATTGCGGACTTTTTGTCCTCATCTTGGTAGTTATTTTTTTTTTTTTTTGCGGCGCAGCGGATAGAGACATTGAGTCTCTACGGTTCCAGGTGAGCATTGTCAGAAGATAGCGGTTTCAATTCCTACCCAAGCCGGCCAGAGGTTTACTTGCTCAAAAAAAATTGACAACAACTATGGAAGGCAGTAATTACTGGGGATACAGTTACAAGACTCAGCACTCCTATCTGAGATCATGATTAATCACCTGAAGAAGGCCAGAGGTGAAATTTGGCCGAAACGTAGTGAGAAGAACCAAGAAAAAAGAAAAAAAAAATACCAAGATGAGGACAAAAAGTCCGCAATAAATAAAAATTAATTCTTAGATAAGAAGCTTCATCTCAAAAGGATTCCCAATAAAGACATTTTCAAGTCATTTTGATAAAATCTTTAAACAATTCAATGGAGTGTGAGTATAGTTTTTTGTTTACACTCAGTTAAATGTCAAAAATAGTTCTATTTCAAACTATTCAGTTTAGCATAAGTGCGCAGTTTAGTTCTATTTGACCCATAAATAGGACCCAATCAGGTGCTACCACTCTGGGCTAGAGTGGACTTGGGAGCAATGCTAATAAAGGGGTACTCTGCATTCCCCAAAGCTCCAGCATTACTGGAACCTGACCATCAGATTGTTTAGTGTCATATGTAGGACACTCATTGGGGGAGTCTTACTCCTCTACAGAGATGCAGTCAGTGTATTCTACAGTCCCAGCCTATTGAGCAATTACCTTGTTTTAGTCTGTAAGCATAAGTAATTTGTTAGTTCTCCAAAAAAATATTTGTTGGGGGAGATAAAAAAAAAAACTTTCTCATTATCAATATAGATCACAACTTTACAATCAAAAATTCAATTCAAACAATGTACTGAAAAACATTTTGTTTTTATTTTAGGTTTTTTGGTATGGTTTGGTTTCTTTGTTTGATGGTAGATCAACCTTGATGGGATACTTCATGCCAAAGTCATCCTTGTTGAAGAACAGTGGGGCTACTATTTGACCCTTAGCTGGGCGGATAAAGGAATTAATATCTTTCCTAAGGGTATTAGTCAGAAAGTGAATGCATTAGTGTGACTAGAGTTTGAACTCACTTACTATGAAGTTGGTGTCCAGTACATTAACAATGACATGACATGGACTCCCCACCTTGTTCTTTTCTAAAAAAATAAATTAATTAAAATGAGAAATGAATTAAATCTGTTTTTATGCAGTGTTATTTACCTTTGAATTTTACTTTAATTTTTTTCTAAACTTTCTAAATTGTTTTCTTTATTTTTTAGATTATTTTAAATTCTTTGTTTCATCCATTTCTTTTTTCCTTGATTCAGTTAAGTTTAAAGCAAAACTTGGAAAAGGTTCCATTTAGCTGGAGAGGCCAGGTCATTCATCAAGCTGAACTGTAATCAGTAACAACTGACACAAAACTCCTCCAAGAGGTAATCAACAACGACAATTCTTTCAGAGCAGCAACTAAAATGGCTCTCAATCACTTGTCCATTCTGACAACTTGACAATACCGATTTCAGAAGAGTTAGAAGGATAGAAAAACTTCCCCAAAAGAAATCCCTACAATGTAAATAAATAAATAAAAATATTATGTGCATAATGTAAAAACCTAATCTGTGACTGATTGAACCTTTCTTTATATTAAGATTTGAATTTTTTCTTATAAAGAAAAAAAAAGTGGGGAGGGAGAAAAACTGAGATAGTCATTCTTTACCAGATTTTTTTTTTCTTTTTTTATCATTAATTATAGATTGTATTGTCAATGTCTTTTCATTCAGGGTGTTTTGAGGGTTGTATTTCAGTAAGATGAGAACAATTTTAGAATTCATCATACTAAAACCAATAATTTTATTCCACTTCATCTTTCTTTACACCAGTTTGAATCAAAACCTGATAAGCCAATTTCAGTCAGGGTTTTTAGAAAGACAGTCTTGAAAATACTTATATTTTGTTAGCAGAATACTCCAGGAAAAAACAAACAAATAAACAAACAAAAGAAAAACCGAATTAAATGTCTATAACTTAGTATACACAAGTGAGTGGAATACCTAAGTACTATCTTCCACATTTTAATCAGTCACCTCACCGGTACAAGTGAACGTAGGCAAGTGGCAATGGAAGCTCCATCTAGCTAATGTCTTATTTTTTTTTTTAGATATGTTCAGTTACCCTACTTACTGACCCCTCTGCTCAGGCAGGATATGACACAAGGTCAATATTTTAAGCGGAGTTTATAGGTTTAAATTCAAAGTTTTCCTTCTCCTAGACTACTTGCCTCACCAAGGCTGAAGAAATCAGTCTATCCTACTATTTACCCATAGTTGTAGGAAGAATAATTGGATTCATACCTTTCCCAAGGGTATTAGTGCTATGTGAAATGCAATCAGTCTCATCCAGGATTTGAACTCGTGTCGCTGTGTCCATTTCCTGCGACGATAACCATTACACCACGGGCATATATTCAGTTACAATCATGGCTTGGGCTAGTGTATACCATGCATTTGTTATTGAAATGTTTTTAAGACTGGTGAATCTGTAATTGCTACACTAAGAGCTTCTTGTGCTCATTTCATGTTAAGTCAGAATGATGCTGTTCTGGATAGAATTTTCAACCCATTGCAGTATTGATTTCCTATTATTACAACATAACATGAAATGAGCTCAAAAAGCTCTCTGCATAGCAATTACAGATTTACTAATCTTAATAAAAAATGTTTGAACTGCAAATGCAAAATGGTTCCATCATTATGGTAATTGATCATATCTGAAAATGAAAATGGTAAGGCATTAATTATATGGAGCTACCATTGGCACTTGCCAAAGTTTACTTGTACCACATTGTTGATAGTGTAAAATGTGGGAAGTATTTCTGTTGCACTGTGTTCTTAGAAGAGAATCTCAATGTCAAGAGATATTTTGCTTTTAACCCTTTGATAATGGATTTTCCATGAAATGTTATGGTTAACATCATGTAATGGCTTTTCCCAACAACCTAACTGATGTGGTGAATACTGAGAAGGACTGACTGACAGATAGAGGGTCAAAGTTCGAAATAGCCTGCTGTGAGAAATAGAGTTCATATGCTTCTGGATAGTTAAGGGAGAATTACATGAGAAATTTAAAAAGTAGGGAGCTGAGTTTTAGATGACAAAAGAAACACTTGCATATTTAGGGCTTAAACTAGACTGCCACCTCTAATCACGGCCAGAAGACCAGATTTAGCAATAGTTAACAAAAAAAAAACCTGCCGAATAGTGGACCTTGGTGTTCCAGGATACAACAGAGTGAAAACCAAAAAAAATCAAAAGAGGGACAAGTA
Source organism: Sepioteuthis lessoniana (assembly GCA_963585895.1). NCBI lineage: Eukaryota > Metazoa > Mollusca > Cephalopoda > Myopsida > Loliginidae > Sepioteuthis > Sepioteuthis lessoniana. The sequence continues at coordinate 156,594 of CAUZXS010002861.1, read as the reverse complement.
CTTAGATCTTGCCAGAAAACTAAAAAACTTTGGAACATGAATGTGACAGTGATACCACTTGTAATTGGTGCACTTAGAACTATCACTAAAGGCTTGATAAGGGGGCTGGAAGAGATGGAAACTGAAGGAAGAGATGAGACCATCCAAGCTACAACATTGTTAAGGTTGGCTAGATTACCGAGACAAGTCCTGGAGACTTGAAGAGATGTACAGTCACTCAGACTTCAGTGAAAGACTATCATCTCATGCTGGTGTGAAAAACTTACAAGAAGCAGAGTTTAACAGGTTTGAATTCAGAGTTTTCCTTCTCCTAGACTAGTTGCCTCATAAAGGCTGAAGAACTCAGTCTGTCCTACTATCTACCCATAGCTGGAGGGAGAATAATTGGATTCATACCTTTCCCAAGGTATTGGTGCTATAAGAAATGTAATCAGTCCCGTCCAGGATTTGAACTCGTGTTGCCGTGTCCATTTCTTACGACGATAACCATTACACCATGTGTTTAGTATAACAGTTATCATTGCAGGAAATGGAATTGGCAACATGAGTTCAAATCCTGTTGAGACTGTTTGAGTTTCACTTTGCATTAATGCCATTATTCAAAGACAGGATTCCATCTGTTCCCCCAGCTTACGGTAAATAGTTGAGCATACTGCATTCTTTAAGGTTCATTAAGGCAACCAGTCTAGAAAAAGGAAAACTGTGGATTCAAATCAGCTTTTTTTGCTTAAAAATTACCTAGTGTCACATCTTGCACACAACAAAAGGGTTGGGCAAGTATATACACAAAATTATATCAGTATCACATATATTTATCTAATATAAATAATTTTCAAACAAATCTTTTTGACCTATAGGACCTTAACTGGTACAATCATTGAAGGTCAGAATGAGCATAATAATAATGACAGTTAACACCAGAGATATCTATACTGCCCAAAGGTCTAAAATTGGATCGTTACCATCAGATAAAGTTTAGTGTCATAACCAGGATACCCCTTTTTGTGTATTGGAGGATCATACTTCTGTTTTGGGGATACAGTCAGCATATTGTAAACCCAGCTAACAAGTCTCCTCTTGCCTTGGTTGCCATTTGTGTTTGCATTTGTGAATGACTCCTTCCTTAGGGTTGCTAGTTCAGTACCTTTGTAGCCTGGTTGAACCTGCCAGAGCATATGCTTGGCTACCATAGTTACTGGAAAGACATTGCCACTGCTGCACCTTGATGAGGCATTGAAGCACAACTCATAAAAGTAGATTTAAAAATTTTAAATCTGAGTAAAGAAGGATGAGTAAGTATAAGACTCTCTCTCTCTCTCTCTCTCTCTCTATATATATATATATATATATATTCTTTTTGATAAATTCTTTAATTTTTTCTGAATATGAGTATAGCCCAGGAGACCGGGGTTCAATTACAGGTCGAGTCATACCAAAGACTTAAAAAAAATGGTCCTCGATACCTCCTTGCTTAACACTCGGCATTATAAGGTACTTATCAAGGGTAAAGAGGTGCAACCAATGATATTAAGAGTTTTTCACATTTCTTACAGGTCTGCCAATAACCATTAACCGAGGCAGGTTTTCTTAAAGCAGAAGCATGGTCAAGTCAACAAACCAAGATTTATAGAGACACTTCTGCTCTTGCTCTTGAGAGTTTACTTTAGAAAGGGAGGTAACCTCTATTGTCCACTGGAGATAAGGGTCAATTAAAGACATCCTTATATCTCTTTTCTGTCATCCAAGAAACAAGTACACTAAATTGAAGGATGTATCTCATTACTTCCTTATCACATTATGAGTATTTTTTGTAATTAAATTCTTGAATTTTTTCCTGCATTAATTAATATCCAATAAATATCAAATCTAGTGATATATTATAACTAATCAGTTTTTTTCATTTTTTACCACTCTTCTCACAGGAATTTGAGTGCACTGATTTTATTACCAACACTTGAATATTTTGACATGATGAAAATATATATCTGTGTTAACATACATTCATGCATATAAGCATGCATAAAAATGTAATACAATAAACCCAAGTTGTAACAGCCCCCATCTTCTTCCTGCATTACTTTTTCTTCTAATATATATATATGTATATATATATATATGTGTGTGTGTGTGTGTGTGTGTGTGTGTGTGCTTTGTTTTAGCAGTTTCTGATGGCACCGTGCTGGATAGGTAACAAGGCCTTTGTTACCCACTCCAGTTTGGCATAATGGGAAGAGTGTTTGCCAATGGTCCAGGAGACTGTGGTTCAATCCCAGGTCAATCATACCAAAGACTCAAAAAATGGTACTTGATGCCACCTTGCTTAGCACTCAGCATTATAAGGTAAGGATCAAGGGTAAAGTGGAACAATCCAGGGAATAGTGTAGCACCCTCCCCTATACCTCGCTGTAGTAGCTATTGAAAAGGGAGCCTTCGGGTTACCCTCAGCTAAAGTTGCTAACTTTACTTAAATAAGTTCATGTGTTTGCATTTGTGAATGACTCCTTCCTTAGGGTTGCTAGTTCAGTATCTTTGTAGCCTGGTTGAACCCGCTAGAGCATATGCTTGGCTACCATAGTTACTGGAAAGACATTGCCACTGCTGCACCATGATGAGGCACTGAAGCACAATTTTATAAAAAGTTTCACAGATGGAGGTATGTAGTTGTCAAGTTGTATCTGAGAGACCAGAAATGACAAATTAGAAGACCTCCACAATGATGAAATGTCAAGCAATTCAAGTCAATATGGAGAAAAGGCTGGAATGGTAGCACATGGCATTTTATATATACAAGGATTATTTAAAAAGTATCCAGACTTTTTTAGTATGGGCATTTTTTCCAAGTTTAAAACAAAATTTTATTGCATATCATTCTTCTAAAGTGTCGGATTGCATTTTTGAAATTCACTAGCTGTGACAATCAGGCTTTAGTAGGGTGTATTCAAATTGCTGTTGATTTGAACCTGAAATCATAAAAATTGAACAGTCATCTCATAAAATGTATAGCAATAACATACTGAATTTTCAAGAGTCTACGACAATTCTAAATGTCTGTACGAAAAAGTATGGAAACTAATTGAATGTGTATATATATATATATATATATATATATATATATATATATATATATATATATATATATATATATAGTATTCTTTGGTCCAGTTAAACCAGAGTTGGGAGTAATTCCATCAGGACAAGAAATTATTCATGAGTGAATATTTAAATTTTCCTGGTAAAGAGCTCTTTGTAACAATAATACAGAACAATAAATTCTTTAAGAAAAACAACAAAACCGGTCACATAGGATTATAAATTTATTTCCACCCTGTTACGCATTTTTGAAATTTCCAAATACATGAAAAAAAATTAACAGGACTTCTTTAGATCTTTTGGAGTTTTTTTTATCTAAAAGAACTGAAGAAGCCCTGTTAATTTTTTTTCGTGTTTTTGGAAATTTCAAACATGTGTAACAGGATGGAAATAAATTTATAATCCTATGTGACCAGTTTTGTTGTTTTTCTTAAAGAATATATATATATATATATATATATATATATATATATATATATATATATATATATATAGGTGTGTTTACATTCATTTGTGCATATATGTGTTGATAAAAGCATAATGTAAACACCTATTGTAACAGCACTCATTCTAACAACCATATCTCATAGCACATTAATTTGTTTCAATATGTTGTAATATTAGTCACTGAGTACATTCATCATATCAAGCATAGAGCCATAAAGAAATCATAAATGGGAATCAATTAAATTTATTATCAAATTCCTCTATAGATTGGATGCACTACTTGGATGTTAACTAAACGTATGGAGAAAAAGCTTGACGGCAACTACACAAGAATGCTGTGAGCAATATTGAACACATCCTGGAGGCAGCACCTGACAAAGTACCAGCTGTACGGCCACTTACCACCCATCACGAAAACTATCCAAGGTAGATGACTCAGACATGTGGGACTCTGCTGGAGAAGTAAGGACAAACTCATAAGCGATATTCTCCTGTGGACCCCATTACATGGACAAATAAAGGCAGGACAAACAGCTAGAACCTATATACAACAGCTCTGTGCTGATATAGGATGTAGCCTTGAAGACCTACCAGGAGAAATGGACGATAGAGACAGGTGTCGAGAGAGGGTCAGGGAGATCCATGCTGGCGATGTGACATGAAGATGATGATGATAGCTATACATACAAAAAGAAATATTGAGATGATCACAGTTAATAACCAAGACTTGTTACACAGGACATTAAAGGAATTTTTCTCAATTTTTAAATAAATGCTTATCCAAATGACAATCATGCTGCCAAGTGAGAGATTTTGAGAGAAATATCATTATATTATATCTAGGTTGAAGTACCATATTGTTTCTAATCTTCTGCCATGGAAAGGATGCAGACTATCATTTTCAGCCTGTTCTCCTGGTTGTAAGGAGAGGGTGCATTTGACATTTTCAAACCTGATTGATAAGTGATGTCAAGTGTGGGCTACTATTGAGAGATTATTTCATCATCATCATCATCATCATCATCATCATCATGTCATGCCTCTAGCACGAATTTCCCTGACTCTTTTTTGCCATTCATCTTTATCATCCATGGTTTCAGGTAGGTCTTGGAGACTACATCCTATGTCCATATAGAGCTATTGTTGATAAGTTCTTGTTGGACGACCAACACTAGCACATCCATATGAAGGGGTCCATAGAGGATTGACACTTTTCAGTTTGTCCTTACTTCTCCAGCAGAGTCCAGCATATCTTGTTCATCTTATTTGGATTTTAGTGATGGCAAGTAGGTGGCCGTACAGAGACTGTTTTGTGGGATGTTGCTTCCAGGAAGCAGCAGTTGTGTCAATTCTACTACATGAATGCATCACATGGAGGCTTCAAGAAAAAGCTAAATGGAAACTACACAAGGATGCTGCATGCAGTTTTAAACAAATCCTGGAAGTAGCACCCTACAAAACTGCAGCTGAATGACCACTTGCCTCCCATTTCACAAACCATCCTAGAAAAGCAAGCAAGACATGCTGGGAATTGCCGGAGAAGCAATGAAGAACTCTTAAACAAGGTTCTCTTGTGGATTCCTACATATGAATCTACCAGTGTTGGCCAACCAACAAAAACTTACAGTTTTGTGGAGACATAAAGCCCTATCTAGAGGACTTACCAAGTGTGATGGCCAATAGAGATGGATGATGAAAGAGAGTCAAAGTAGTTTGTATTATCGGTACATCTTGAAGATGAAGATACCACTTAAAAGTCTTGGTAAGTGAATACTTGTTAGTAATGTGTTCACCAGACCAAATCTAAATCAGCTTTGGAACTATGAAAATCAGGCCATAGGAACAGGAACTTTATATTATTTTTAATAAATAGGATTGTTTTTAGAGGTTATATGGTCAGTTATTTTTAAGTTAGCTGGCAGTTAATAATGAACCATCAGTGGTTATAATTTGTAGCAAAGACATTTTATTTGTTTAACTACTGACTAGTTCTTGGATAGTAAATCAATTGGGTTATTTAATGCTAAGGTGAGTCCTTTTTTAAAATAACTATTCCTATTTAATAAAACATGTAGATTGGGCTTAGAATATGTTGACCGCATAACCTGCCAAAAGGTAAGATACCCATCATTACTCCTATGTACATTTTATCATGCACTCCTAAAATTTTCTGAATCCATCCATGTCTTACTTGAAACATTGATACAACTCTATGTAATACAAATTTTCTTCTTAGATTGTATGTGTTATATCTTAATTGCTTATGTTATAAAAGAGTAGAAAATGGCCATTATTCCCATCAAACTTTGTTTTTGTGCTCTTGATAAGGCAATTTAGAAATTAACTTATTTTCTAGAAAAGAATGGGCAAATTGGCAAATGAGCAAATCACTTTCACATAGCCCCCAAATATAGTCTCTCATCATGTTTTGAAAATTTCATTACCCAGGTCACAAAAACAATGTTCGAAGAGAGAAATATGTCTTTTCCATTTATTTTAGGTATAAGCAATTGGGAAATAACATTTTCTGACCAGGAACAAGAAAAATTTTAAAAATCTTTGTTATATAGTGTAATTTGAGTTTGTGATGTATAAACGAAACAAGAATTGAAAATTAGCATTGAACAATACTAATTTCTGAACGATTGAGGAGTGTGAAACAAAAAAGAAAAATGAGTAAGAATGATTAAGTCATTTTTACTTCTTTCATTTTTTATTTTTATTTTTTGAAGGTGCCTTTTTCATTGCTGTGATTTTATGATCATGTTTAAGATAACAATAGGTTTCAGGTAAAAACTAAAGGCTTGAATTTCTAATATAATAACTTTTAAGTTCATTGTGTTAAACTGCTTTTTAAAAAAGTATTCATCTTTATGAACGATAATAGTAAGAATAAAAAAGAAAAAATGCCAAAAAGAAATGCAAAAGGAAAATTTGGGAGAAAAAAAAGAGTGAATGAAAAAATAAAATTGAAAAGTGAAAAGAAAAGACTAAAATAATTTTTTGTATAAAAGAATGAGAGAAAGAAATACAAAACATTAGTAAAAAAGAAAGAATTATACAACAAAAAACATAAGAAAATCAAAAAACAAAAGAGTTAAGAAAGAAATGTAAAACAAAAGCGAAAAAAAAAAAGAATTCAATACAAAAAGGAAAAAAGAAAAAGGGAAAGAAACAATAGAAGTGTAAAAGGAAAAGAAAGAATTAAAAACTGAAAAGACAACAAAAAAAAAAGGAAATGCATGACAAATATTAAAAGAAAAGAAAACTGAATTCAAAAACTGAAATGAAAGATGAATGTAAGAAATGTAAAGAAATAAGAAAATAAAGCAATAAAAGAAAGAAGAAAAGAAAGAGATAAAAGAAAGAAGAAAAAGAAAGAAAAGAAAGAGATAAAAGAAAGAAGAAAAAGAAAGAAAAGAAAGAGATGAAATAGAAACAAAATAGAAACATGAAACAAATGCATAAAAATGTAAAGAAAAAAGGAAGAAAAAAATGTAAAATAATAGTAAAAAGAAAAAAAGAAAAATAAAGAATGAGAGAAAAAAGGAAAAGAAAGACGATCAGGAAGAAAAAATGGAAAAAGAAGAATAAAGTAAGCAAAAGAAAGACAATAAAAAAGGAATACAAATATAACATAAGTGAGAATGACATAATGCCAAGCTCACTATTTCTTTTGCCCAGTCAGCTGGGGCTGTAGAATACACTGACTGCTTCTCTGCAGAGGGGTAAGACCTCCCCCAACGAATGTCCTATATATGACACTAAACAATCTGATGGTGAGGTTCCTGCAGTGCTGGAGCTTTGGGGAATGAGGAGTATCCCTTCATTGCCATTGCTCCCAGGTCCACTCTGGCCCGGAGTGTTAGCACCTGATAGGGCCCTATCTATGGGTTAAATAGAACTAACAGCATACTAATGCTAAACTGAATTGTTTGAGTAAACTGAATAGCTTGAAATAGAAATGTTTTTGACAATTAAACCGTACTTACATTTAAACTGCGTGCTTATGCTTAACTGAATTATTTGAAATAGAACTGTTTTTTGACATTAAAACTGTATTTAACTGAATTGTTACATATAAGTCGGGCACCTCGGGTAGTGTAATGGTTAGCAAGCTTGACTAGCAAACCTGCAAGAGTGAGTTCGAGTCTCATTGGGTGCCTCATTCAATCGGCCTTGTGCCACATCGAAGTAAAGAGCTTCGTAAATTACAATTGTTACATATAACTGCTTGAATAGTTTGAAATGGAAATGTTTTTGACAATTAAACTGTACTTATGCTAAACTGAATTGTTTTAAATAGAAAAGATTATTTACATAAAAATGGATTTGGCGTTAAATAACCTACAAAGGTTGATATGCCATAAAACCCAACAAACCAAACCATCACTATTTCCTTTTCTTTCCTATCCCCTGCCTTATAAAATAGAGTCACAGTCTTGAGGGTAAAGGTCTTTTTAAGGCAAACTTATAGGACAGCTCTTCAAAGTTGGAACAGCATCTTACTGTGTTCTTAAATGACCAATTCCTTTTCTCATGTTTTTCAAAGATGTTGGGGCTGAAGATGTCAAGAGGAATTTTGAAAAATTGGCCACATTGCCAACCAATCAGTTTTCTGTAAAAAAACATTTATCTGAAATAAGAAAATGATTGAGGATTGAGGAACTGCAAACTCATGACTAACTCATTTTATATCTTTCATTGTTGATTTTTGGGTGGGGTGCAAGATTTTTATTGTTTTGCTGGATTATTTCTTTACTTGAATTTTCTGTCTTTTTCTACTTGTTTTCATTTTTTCTCTCTTTCTTTTAATTTTTCTTTATCTTTACTCATATTTCTTCATTTGAATTTTAACTCATATCAACATTTTTTTATGCTAGTTTTTCTTTCATTATTTCAATCTTTTTCTTTATTTTTATTTCCTTACTTTCATTGTTTCTTCATATCTTTATTTTTCTCTTTTTCTTTGTTTTCTATTTTCTTTACCTAATTGAGTTATAATCTTTTTTAAACTTCCTATCCACATTTCTTCAAGTGATTTTTCCTTCTTTTCATCTTTATTTATTTCCATCTTTTTTTCACTTACTTCCTTTTCTTATTTCTCTATTTCTTTCTTTGTTTTCTATTTTCTTTACCTCTTTGAGTTTTAATTCTTTTTTATATCCTCCTTCCAACATTTTTATAGTGTTTTTCTTTCTTTCTTTCTTTCTTTCTTTCTTTCTTTCTTTCTTTTCTTGTCTCTTTTCATTTCTTTAATTATTTCTCTGTTTTGCTTCTCATTTCTTTATTTTTAATAAGATTTTCACCTCTTCCTTTTTTATCTTTTTTTTTTACTTTTTTTTGTTTTACCTCTTCATTTCTGCTATTTATTTCATTTTTTTTATTCACGTGTATTTTTCTTTCTCATTCATCACTGTCTATTCACTTTTGTCTTTGATTCTCTTCTCAAATACCATTTTATTTCATTTATTCTATTCCCATTTCTTCTTTTTTGCTTATTCCATCTTTCCTTTTGATTTCATTCTTATATTGACTCCTGTTTCTTTCTTTTTCACAGATAACATTCATTCTACCTTTCAAATGCAATGTTTACCATGAGTATTTATTCAAATATTTTTCTTTCACAACATTTTCTTCTTTTGCTCCCCCTCCCCATCTTCTTTATATCTTGCCTATTCTTTTTTAATTTCATTCACTTTTTGAGACACTTTGCTAATTTGTTCTTTCTCAACATCATTTGTCACATAGGTTTTTAGCCCCCATGGGGTCCTTGGAATCTGCATTAGCCCCCCACCATCAATATTCCTCATGGGCCTTGTAACACACAGAAAAGCCGTTTGGATCCTGGCGGGGTGCAATCCAAATTCTAACTGTAGACCAAACACATTGTCCAGTCGTTGCCTGGTAATGCTTCATGCAGGTGTCAATCAAAACAAAGTGTATGGATGGCATTGAGGTTGCACACTATCATTTCTTGCCTATTAACATCACCGAGGCATCATCTTTTCTTTGTCCGACCTTAAACTACAAACTTTCATTCTTTTCTTTTTCTTTCCTGTTTTGTACTATGATTGATTTGGGAGTCCACAGAGAAGACACATATACATACATACACACGGACATATAAAGTTATAGAGGAGGGGAAAAGAGAATAGGGTCATTAGGCATGTTCACCAGATTAAATGTTATATATGAAGGGTGTAAAAAACAATTATCTGGTAGATTGATGCATTCAGATGGTCAACAATGACAGGCATGCCACTCCTTGCAACCAATTCAGTGACTTGACCTATTGTCATGTCCAATGACCACTTTCAGGCTTCTCTGTCTGTGCCCAAAGCCAATACCAATTTATATAATACAAGGCAGTAAACTATTTTCATTAATCACTATCTATCAATAGCCAAAGAATATTTTCCATTATTATGTACATGAAGTTAGGTACGGATTACTTGAATAGTAACTTTGAATAGATCTTTTCAGCCCAGTAAACATTAGAGAGTATGTTAGTCACACAATACAAACTTTTATTCTTTCTAAAAAATTATAGGCTTCTATCACACTTGGATTGATCCAAACATTTTATTAGTTTGTGAACATATTAGATAAAATGTAATTTATTTTCCTTTAATTTCTGATAACTATTGATAAAGGTTAAGTTGTGTAAAGTTTGGAATGAAATCCAACAGAAAAAGTAAAAATAGTTTGAAAAATCCTAATGGTATTGCCATATTTCACTAGAAATCTAGCATCATTAGAATGATAATAAAACTCTATTAATGCAGGAATATGTGATAAGAAAAAAGAAGATTCTTTATACGGGACATTGGCCCAGCGGTTAGAGTGTTCGCCAATGGCCCGGGAGACCTGGGTTCAATCCCAGGTCGAGTCATACCAAAGACTTTAAAAATGGTACTTGATACCACCTTGCTTAACACTCAGCATTATAAGGTACGGTTCAAGGGTAAAGTGGAGCAATCCGGGGAATGGAGTAGCGCCCTCCCCTACACCTTGGTGTAGTAGCTATCGAAAAGGGAGCCTTCAGGTCACCCTCGACTATGGTCGCTAACTTATATATATATATTCTTTATTTATATATATATATATATATATAATATTTTAACTATATAATAAAATAACAATAAAAACATGATAAAAACTTACTAATCTGAGTTTCACATGGCTGATCTTTCAAGTTTTTATTCATCTTATTGAAGTGTAATATTGGTTTGCTTTGTTGTGCAGAGAGGACTGAAGCAATTTTATTTATTAAAAATGCTTTTAGAATGAAATCTTAATGATGTATATATATATATATATATATGAGAAAAAATAAGTGGAAAAGTGGGTAAACCAAAACACTAACAAAGGATTCAAAAATGATATTTCGTCTTTATTTCAAAAAGACTTCATCAGAATGATGAGTTTTTCTAAAGTTCAGTATAGGAGGAAATAGATAGTTAAAGATAAAAAGAGGGAGGGGTCATAAGACGGAGAGAGAAAAAGAAAGTGAGAGATGGAGATATATATCAGAGTAGTGGCACCAGGTGTTATTGGCTGTGACTGTGATTCATTTTCGGAATATCTGGGTCATGGCTGACTAGACAGGGGGTAAGCTACAGCCACCTTCAAGCAAATCAAATTTAATTAAAGACTTAAGCAACAGAAATGGAATATCTAAATAAAAAAATGAAAAATTGTCCAGAAGTATGGAACACAACTCATAAAGCCTCAAAAGGCAAATATGTAATATGATTATAGAAGGAAAATTCTATTGCTTCAAAAACTCCAAAACAACATTTATAATAAATAGAAATTTAAGCTGTAATTCAAAAAATGTAGTCTACATAATCATATGTGCAAACTGCAACAATATATACATAGGCTGTACTCAAACACAGAACAATAGAGTTTCTTTACATAAAAGCAACAAACATATACACACAGAGAATAGCTGAAAAATACATCTATGATTTGGATCAAATGCATTCACACACACTAAACCCACCCAATGCACTTAAAAAACATATGTATGTATACATGAGAATATATACATATATATGTACGAGTACACGCATGCACTCACAAGACACATACATACATATATCATCATCATCATCTTGTCATGCCACTAGCACGGATATCCCTGACCCTCTCTCGCCACTTTTCATTATCGTTCATCACCTCTAGTAGGTCTTCAGGGCTACATCCCATATCCTCACATAGCTGCTAAATGTATATTTGTGCTGGTCGTCCTGCTTTTGCCTGGCCATATGTTGGGGTCCATATGAGTAAATCGCTTATGAGCTCATCCCTGCTTCTCCAGCAGTGTCCTGCATATCTGGTTCGTCTAACTGGGATAGTTTTCATGATGGGAGGTAGGTGGCCGTATAGTTGGTGTCTTGTGGGGTGTTGCTGCCTGGACTTGTTCAATATTGCTCGCAGCATTCTTGTGTAATTGCAGTCTAGCTTCTTCATCAGCTGTTTTGTTAGTGTCCATGCAGTGCATCCATACAGTAGTATCAATACGACTGCTACCTGGAAGAAACTGTGTTTCATTTTATCAGTTAGGTCTGATTTCCATATATCGATAGCCTACTGATAGCTGTCCATGCCTTCGTTAGCTGTGTGTCGATGTCCTTTTTGGTTGATGAGACACTGCTTCCTTGGTAAGTGAATTTGTCTACTAATTTAAGAGGGGTTCCGTCTAGTGCGGAGATGTCACCTGTTTGATTATAGCACATATATTGAGTTTTGTGTGCATTGACATGTAGGACTATGCCTGCGGCTGCTCATTCCAAACTATGCAGTAGTGTTTCGGCTTGGTTGGGTGGATTTGCCAGTATCGCTATGTCATCGGCATAGGTAATTGTTTTTGCAGGGTATCTTCTGCTTCTTTTCTTTGTCAGCTCGAAGCCATTTTCTCTGATTTTATCAATCGATATATATATATATATATACACACATATAAAAATCGACTAGAGGTAAAAAGAACTAAAGAACAAATGAGGACAAAATCAACCCAATATCCTTGAAAATATATGTATGTAGAAGTGTAGAGTATACATGAGAGTACATACATGTATACATGTGCACACATATATACACACATTCAAACAGCAAACATACTTATATATACACAAGAAAAAAACATTTACTTAGACCAGAAGTCTTCATTGACAATCGACACCAATCAGACATTTACAGACACAAAACTGAATTAAATAAAATCAAAACAGCCAATTAAAACAAACTTTGCTATAAAAAGAACAGCTTGAATTTAACTAAATTACTTAAATTTCCTGAAGAAGACATAAAAGTCCAAAACATACGTAGAGCACAAATATATGAAATAATGAAAACGTAAATATCAAATTTGAAATCATTTGTGAACCTATTCATTTTAAAACATTTACTTTTCTCTCTTTGGACCAGCAACAATATATCTTTATATCGTCATCATCATCATCATGGCATGCCTCTAGCATGGATTTCCCTGACCCTCTATTGCCACTTGTATCTATCGTCCATCACTCTCAGCAGGTCTTCAATGGTTCATCCAGTATCAGTACTGAGCTGTTGTTGATAAGTTCTAGCAGGTCACCCAACCCTTGCTCATCCTTGTAAAGGGGTCCACATGAGTGCATTGATTATGAGTTCGTCCTTACTTCTCCAGCAGTGTCCTACATGTCTGGTTTGTTTAACTTGGATGGTTTTCGAGATGGGTAGCAGGTTGCCATACAGCTGCTGTTTTGTGGAAACAGTCAGCATCCATGTGGTGCATCCATATTGTAGTACTGACTCGACCACTGCTTGGAAAAAACTGCGTTTTATTTTATCTGATAGGTCTAACTTTCATATGACCGATAACCTATTGATAGCTATCCATGTCTTTGCTAGTTGCGTGTTGATGCCATTTTCAGTAGATGAGATGCTGCTTCCGAGGTAGATGAACTTGTCCACAAGTATCAGAGACTTACTATTTAATGTGGAGATGTCGCCTCTTTGATTAAAGCAAATGAACTCCGTTTTGTCTGCATTGACATGGAGTCCTATGCCACCAGTTGCCCATTCCAGACTTTGCAGCAGGGATTCGGTCTGGGTAGATGTATTTGTAAGAAGCGCTGCATCATCAGCGTAGTCTATGTCTGTAATTGTTCATGTGGGGTATCTTCTGCTTCTTGCCTTTGCTAAAGTAATGCCATTTTCTTTCATTAATTCTATCGATGTTCAAAGCATGTTGTCTAGGCAGATAATAAACAGGTATGGGGCTTATGTATTTCCTTGCAGCACACCTACTACAATGAAGAGGTAGTCTGTGATGCCATCTATTGAGAGAACTTATACTTTCATGTTTTTATATAGCATCATTATGGCTGCAATGGTTTCTTCGGGGAGACCATAGATGAGAAGTTTTTGCTCCATTTTCCCTGTGTATGGAGTCAAATGCCTTGGAGAAGTCTACAAATAAGTGCCACCTCAAGGTATTTTACACAAACACTTTCTAATATTTCGACAGATTGACAAAATTTGAGATGTCATGGATCAATTCTCCGAAAGTCATTTTGGTTCTTCCTAAAAATTTTCTCAATTTCAGGTCCAATATGGTTAAGCTGCAGAGCATTGAAAATCTTGGCCTCAATGGAAGTAAGGTTATACCTTGGTAGTTCTTGGCTGTTCTGAGGTCACCTTTCTTAAGGAAAGGGAGGATGCAACCCTTTGTCTCCTGTTCTGATTATATATGGCATTGCAGGATCAGAGCAGTGTTATATATTGACCCTTGACTGAGCCGTCAATCAAGAGATGCACCTGTGTAAATAAGCAGGAGAAGAAGCAGAAGCAAGTGGGCATTATGAAAGAATATAGGCAGGTGTCGGCGGCAGTTGAGTTAGTTCGAGACAGGAAGGCCAGAGTAAGAACCAACTTGCAGACTGAGAATGCCCTCTGAGGGCTGTGGCCCTCAGCAACCCCCGGTTTAGCAACCCCAGCCAAGATGTGAAGAAGTGCTAAGTGGGTTCTTGAAGATAACACAGCGTGCTATGGTCAAGAGCAGAAGTTGGGTCAATATAGCAGTCTATCCCTATCTCCACCCTTCTCTCACACACCACAGAAACATCAACCCTTTCGAGAATAAAGTATGAGAGATATATATTCTATTAAAGAAGTGTGTTCATTCGTTCATTGAAGTTCGTAAATCAATGTTATGATTATGGCTATACAACATTTAGTGTATTTGGTGCTGAAGGCCAGTTCATGCCCACATGGCGTGGTATTGAACCTGAGTTTAAACCTAGATGATCAAGGAAGTGGCTGATATTAACATATCAAGAAAATTAGAAATGAAAAACTGGAAGGAATTTGATAGAAGAAAGAAAAAAAGAAGCAAGAATGAAACAAAACGAATGAGACATGAAAAGAAAGTAGAAAAATGGAGAGATGAAAAAAAAAAGAAAGCCAGAACAGATCAACAATGAAAAACAGAAAATATGAAAAAAAAAAAAAAAAAAAAAAAAAAGAAAGAGAACCACTTCAAAGACTGTAGGTAAATTGCTCATTTGAATAGTGTAATTTGTTTTCTCTATCGTTCATATAAAGGTTTTGTGCTGAAAGAATTTGAAATGATTATAAAAAAAAATAATGACAAGTGGGAAGTAAAATGAATCTTTTAAGCTTATATATTAATGTTATTTGGACTTTCAAAAAGATAAATGGAAATAATTTTAGAAAAAAAAACGGATTGAGCCCTACAGATAAAATATAGAAAAATGATGAAAACTACTATATATAATTTAAAAAAGAAGTAAGGGGGAGAGAAAGAAAGTGAGAAAGAGGGAAACATACAAGCAGGTTGCTGTGAAAAGAGAAGAAAGAAAGATGGCCCCTGGGACAGATATACTGTCCCTTGGTTAGAATGATTGACACGTCATAATGTTAACTTTCACTTGGGTTTTGAATTTTAATTTATATGAATGAATTTGATAGTAAACAAAATTTTTGTGAATGGAATTTTGTAGTAACTTATGAATGATGTCGCAATGCGTACTAATTTGAAATGAGGAGTTTAATCCGAGCTGTAGAAGATTCCAGGGCATCAATGATTTATTTGTCTGGAGAATGCTGATATACCTTTGGATCTGTTGTCAGGGCTGTGGGACGGGTATGAGTTTGGAAAAGTTGTGGAAATTGGAAGTGTCCTGTGAAGTTTCCCTAGAATGGGATCGATATTTTGGGTACTGGTTAGTGGCCAGCATTTTGTGAATTCCCTTTGGAATGGGTTTGAGATTTTAATTGAGGTACTGGTTAGTGGCCAGACTGGGTTGTGAAGGTCCCCCTGGAATGGGGTTAAGAATTTTTGGGGTTTGGTAGGAGGCCAGACGTGTTGAAGAGGATATTTTGAAACAGGGGATGGGAGATTAAGGAGTATGTGTGCAAAATTTCCACCTATCTCGTTGTATGTACCAAAACATTTATGGACTCTGTTCTGAATTGTTCTAGAGAGAGAAATATAGTTGACCAAATAGATGAATAAATAAGTAACCTCGTCAACTATTGAAAAAGAGTAAAAGGTTTGGATTGCTTAGGAAAGAACCCCTGGGATATTCTAACTCATCTTTGGAAGTAAGCAAGAAACTAGTATTGTGTTGTCGTGGTGGGAATAAGTAAAAATGAAGAAAGAATATTATTGGAAAAGTTTGATTAACGAACCATGCTTGCTTTGTGGAATCACTTGTTAGAAATTGAATAAACGTGGATGCACGAACCCATAGTTACTGTATTAAGGTAAAGACAGAGAGAAGCAGATATAAGTTTAAAAACAATAGTGAATGAGCAATTAAGAAAAAAAAAAGTGAAAAAGAAAAGAAAAGAAACTTGAACACTGATGAACACAGCATAAAAAAAAGAAAGAAAGAAAAAACAAACATTTTTAGGAAAAATAGACAGTGCATAGATTAAACAAAAGAAAAACTGAAATTTATTTGAACTTTGTGAACTTTAATTGTGGACATATTAATATTGTTTTGACTTGTTGAGAATAGTTGAAAAACTAGTGAAAAAAAAAAGAGTTTGTTTGAGTTTAAAGGAGACATTAGAATTTTTTCCAGTTTCATATTATGAAATTTTACATAAACCAGTGACAGGGGATTTAATATTAAGTTTATGTAGATTTTTAAATTTATGTTGATTCTAAATTTTTGGGGGGAGATTAAGTTTTAGTGGAATAGAAAATGATTTTTTTAAAGTTTCTGTTTTTGAGCAAATCATGGGTTAACTCAAGATTAGGACAGAAATTCATTTAAGTTTTGTTACGGATTGTTTTTGGGCATATGGTAAGAAGTAATTCTATAGAAGAATTCACCGTCCCATGGATTTGTTGAAGGCTTGTGGTAGCCAGAATTTTCAGATTGGAGTTCCAAGTTGATGAAATAAAGGAAAGAAAGGTGTGGCCTGCTGCAATATGTTGTGGATGATGTTTTGGATCTTTCAGTCCTGATGATGTTTTGGATTCATGTGTGATTTAGCGAAGTGAAACGAACCTGGAAAAGGTGAGGTGCCTATATCTTAGTAGCCATGAGAGTTCCTGATTAAATTGAAAAGCAACCCGGCGAGGGTATGATCAGGTAAAGCATGTCCCTCAAGAGTTTACAGACCAATAGGCACAGTAACAGAAAATTAATAATGAAAAAATGAATAACAGATTGTGATACATTTTGATGTATCATTATTTTATGGAATAGTGACGCATTGTTTTGGGTCATAATTTTTATGGATTTATGAGGAATGTTTTAAAGATATTGTTTTTTAGTTGGTGGAATTCTCTAGTTACTCCAGGTAGGAACCTGCTGAGCGAAGGACTGGGGTGTGGTGATAAAGAATCCAGGCGAAATTTAATGCTGGAATGACTAATGTGACTAGGTTTGTGATCAGGATTGGAGACCAGAGTATGGTCCTTTTATGGTTTTGAAATTCTTCAATGAATTGTAGAGGGCCCTATTGTGTTTTTGGAGGATGAGAGATGCATCTGTATTGTACTTTGATGCACGCATGTCAGGATAGCCAACTATGCAAGGAATAGTATGAAATAAATTTAGATAATAATCAGACTGGGCAAGTGTTACATAGTGAAAAAGTCGCCTTCTAATTGTTTTAAGATTGTATTATTTTTTTCTGTTGTTCAAGGAATTTTTTTTCTATTTTTGCTGTTGTTGTCCTTAAGTACATTTAAAAGATGTGTGTGTGAGGGGTATGGAAAGGGATGAGTGGGAAATGTCGACAGGTGGGCATTTTGAAAAATAAGGGGGAGATGAGTGTTATATATTGAACCTTGATCGAGTCGTCAATCAAGAGATGCACCGGTGTAAATAAGTGGGAGAAGAAGCGGAAGCAAGTGGGTCTTAAGAAAGAATATAGGCAGGTGCCGGCAAGAATAAAGTGTGAGAGATATATATTTTTATAAAGATGTGAGTTCGTTCGTTCATTAAAGTTCGTAAATCAATGTTATGATTACGGCTATACAGCATTTAGTATGTTGTCAAATTTCCTTGTTTTCCATATTTCTGGGGGTATTTCATCAAGACCTGCAGCTTGCCTGTTTTTAATTTTTCTTTGTACAACCTCAAGTTCTTCTTTTGTAAACTGCCATAGTTTGATGTCTAGTTGATTGCTTATAATTTTCTTGATAGTTTCATCCGTATCTTTAAGGGAATTTTTTAAGTAGATTCTTGAAATGTTGTTTTCACAGGTGTATTCGTTCTTCTTGGCTGGCAACTTTAGTTAAGCTCTTGCAGTGCTCTTCCTTCGACTCACTTCATTTACTGTCTGCCATGCTATCCTAGATTGTCTATATTCATCTGAGTCTCTAATCTTATTGATCTGATTTTGGATGTATTCTATTTGTTCTGTTAGGTATGCGTTATTTAGTTCACTTTGCGGCTTTTTAAGTTTCTGAGCATTTGCGTTAGTTGGGTTTCTCCTTGCATCTCTTGATTGACGGCTCGGTCATGGGTCAATATATAACATAGAGATATGGTTTTCACATCATGTTTTTCTTAACTGCTAATGTCTCCGAGGGAACTCAATGTTTTGCTCTTAGCTTGGTTGGTATGCATTCAGCTGCCGCTTCCATGTGGGCATTGACGAAGTTCTTATACTCATCCTTCGGAGTAAGTTTTTCTGATATCTCCTGAAGTTCATCGAATTTGATTCTTAGTGTTATCGTATATTTATTGCTAATATCCCTAGTGTTCTGCATGGACCATTTATAGTGTGTGGTTTTGGTTTATAGCGTCGCATTCCTGCGTAGGCTCAAACGTTTCTTTGCCATGAAAATTTGGTGATCGGAGGACTCACACTCAAAAGAAGAATATGCCTCACAATTCAATGCATTATTAATCCGTTTCTTATTCATGAAGATGTAGTCTATCATTGATTTAGTGTTATTTGCGTAAGTGTAGGTCCATAATTTTCCCTTTCTTTTCTGAAATTTTGTATAAAGGCATGTTAATCAATTTTCTAGTGTGAACTTCATTAGGGGTTCCCCATTTCTGTTTGATGAGTTTTATAAGCTGAATTTGTTGATTACGTTTTTACGTATTTGGGTATTCATGCTTTCACCAATGATTAGAACGTTGTGTTTTGGGATGCTACAAAGGAGGATAGCTCATTATAGAAAGCGTCAAAGTCTATTTGTCACTAAATGTAGTTACCATTATCCTCAGTTGTATTTTCTCGATGCTATTAGGTGATTTTAGGGCCAGTTGACTAATAACAATACATACACCTCCTATTACAGCATTGACAGAGTTTTTCCATGCAGATGCCGAGACAAACGTCCATCCATCACCAGTATCATTGTATTTTATATAGTCTTCACTATGATGGTATCTGTGTTCTTGTACACATACTATGGATATGTTATGATCTATCGCAGACACTGTCAGCTCTGGTAGTTGGCCTATTCTATCTAAAGTTCTAACATTAAATGGCACTATTTTATTGTGGTTTTACATTTAAGTTGTTTTTGTTTTTGTTTAATGTCTGTAGCTGATTTTTCGAACACTGGGGCTTGAGCTCCATCCTCAGCAGAATGTGTCCCTTTTTTACCCACGAGAAGGGCAATGCGGTTTGGACAAGTGGTTTGACTGAGAGTCATGGTAATCTTTCGATGTCTTCATTTTAACCTCATCAATAGACGCCGCCCTAAATAATGAGTAGCAGTAGTTCCCTGACTGAACTATTTGATCCCTGCTTTTGACCTGTGGGGTTTGTCTGCCCAGTATCTGATAAAGTGTGTTGTTGACCCGTTGTTGGGTTCATCCACCTAAATTCATGTCCACCATGCTGCATCCCATGGCTTCTGAGGTTTAACTAGTGAAAAAAAATTGTCACCTTTACCTTTTTACTTTTTTTTCTCCTCTTACTTCTTGTCCCTCCTGCCTGTACATTCCTTAAGTTTTAACTTAGTATAAGTCCACAGTTAAGCTATTTTAAAATTCACCAAAGGTCACAAGCTTTTCGCTTGTATTTCTGGGTCATCATGTATGTGCCAATTAAAGAGGATGGCTAGTGGGAACTCGTTATTGTGGGATTAACCCCTGTAAACATTATTTCCTTCTGATTCCAATTTCATATGTGGTACCAGATACTTTATAAACTAGCCTTATTTATTCAAACAATCTTTAAGATATTCCATTTTTACGCAAACTTATGACTGTGCAGGATATGTAAAAGAAGTAAAAAAATCATCTAAGCTTGCTTTTTTGGATAATTTACCTGAAAGCTAGACTTTAAATTAATACATTTGTCTTTTCATTTAAATCACAGATAATATTCAGCAAAGATTTTACTTTCATATGCAAAATGAAATCTAAACCATGTATTTACAAAAAAGTTTAGTTAAAAGACAAAAGATTAACTGAGGCATAGTCCTTGTTTTGATTCAAAACACAAAGCTAAAGATTATTTTTTCCATTTTTTTGAGGAATGCCAGCCGTCTGTTAATTGTAGTTCAAACATGGGATGAGGATAGGAGCTAAATGCAGGGTCTTTTTATAGAGTTATAAACACACACGTGTTGTTCCAGAGTTTTCCATTTTACTCCCACCCCCACCACTCACCCCTACCTCCCCAACACACAGTCACAACCCTAAAAACATTCCATTCTACTAACTTATGTATTCAAAGACTGTGTAGAATTTGTAACTGGTGTGTATATGTATGAAATATATGGTGAACTATTACCGTGATTTTTTTTTTAAATTTTGAAAGCTTTTATCTAAATAAAGATGTGTGCTTAGCTGCATACTGTGGTGAGACTCTAGTCCCAGTTAAGTTGAGAGACGAATCACCCCTTCATTGCCATTACTCATCTTTCCATTCTGAACTGGAGTGCTCGTAACTGTTATCATCTGATTTATGGGTCAAACAGATGTATTTGAAAATTATTATATTTGATTGGAATACTTCATACCATATAACTGTGAATAAATTATAAGTATTTGATCAGAATACTTCATACTATGTAGCAGTGAGCAAACAAAGGATTATTATTATCATTATTAAAGAGGAATAGTTCTTTCAAACCGTATAACTGTGTATAAATTATTAGTATTTGATCAGAATACTTCATACAATATAGCAGTGAGTAAACAAAGGATTATTATCATATTATTAAAGAGGAATAGTTCCATCAAACAATGTATATATATTGTTAGTATTAGATCAAATACTTGAAACCATACAATTGTGTGTAATTTTGGCATTCAATAACTCACAAGAAGTCGATATGATGTCAAATAATCAAGACAAAATATTAAGAAAATGACAACTTAATAACTGTGGTTAATGTAAGCAACTTAAGGCCTGTTTGACTGGCTAAGAAAAGCTTTGAAAATAAAAAGGAATGAAATGGAGACAAGATGCTGTTTAATCCTTTCTTCAGTTAATGCATATGGAACCTGATTTTCAGATGTTTTAGTCTTCCTCATGATTTGCAAACATTTTAAAAAATTTTGAGTGATCAGCATAAAGTCCTTCAGCCAATTTCAAATTTGACTGAATAGGATTATTTTCCAAAAATTCAAAAGCCCATTATCATAAAATTATAAAGACTGCTGCATTGTGGATATTACAGTGTTGTCATCCAAGATTCAGGTGGCATGACAAGGACTTATTTTGTTGCAAATAATACAATGGCAATTGATGTTTGCAGGCATTTAGGCTATGTTGTATTGTTGATAATCAGATATTGTCGGCTTGCCTATTTATTCAAAAGTGCCCCAGCATTTAAGACCAAATCATCAACAACAAACAAAATTCATAAAATATCACCTGCACCTCAGATGACTATGGTACCGTCTTCATAATATAAGACCTTTCAAACTAGATTCTGAAATTTTCTAGATGTTGTTTAATGCTTTCCACTATTAATTCATGTGGAACCTGCTTTTTTTTAGTATTCAGTCTTTCTTGAGATTTGCTAATGTTTTTCAAATATTGAGTGATCAGAATGAAGCTCTTCAGACAATTTCAAATTTCGCTGAATGGGGTTATTTTCCAAAAATTCCTTAAGTCCATCATCATAAAATAATAAAAACCATTAATCAGAATTAAAAAGCAAAATGCCTTACGCAGGATTTGAACTTGGCTCCCCAAATTCATTTCCTATCATGATAATGAACACTGAGGGCATGCCTCTTCTTTTTTTTAACTATTCACATTATTTTGATATTCAGTAACTAATGGAAATTATGTTTGCTTTTGGGATTTAAAAATCAATACTTGCTGGACTTGGACAGCTGGCATTTTCAATTTATTTTCGGGATGAGTAGAATCAAAAATTGCTCAACCTACTTTGGGACATAGCAAGAAATTTAGAGACCAGAAAGGGGGCTATGGTACCTTGATTTGCCCCCTCCATTTAGAAAGATTTTAAAATGTCAGTAGACATGCAGTAAGCCAACTAAAATTTATAAAGCTTTTGAGGGGTTCCACTTTTCAGTAGGAGCCTTGGCAGGGGTATTTTCCAGTAGATTATCCTTTCCCACTAAGTTATGTTTTTAAACCCAATATCCTTTCCTTAAATATTCCAAAGAAAGCTGAAAATGCTTTTTAATATATAATTAAATAAAATGATATTATATGAATGTAGGAACATCAATAGATCATAGCCCAATAATAGAAAAAGTTCTACATTGTCCATTGATCCATAAAACTGATATCTTTACCTGTAACTTCACCGGCATGAGATGACACTTTAGTTAAGGGAAGATGAAAAAGTGATTCGGCCAAAAGTTTATACAGATTTAAACAACTACCACTTTCAGATAATTTTCACAATTTATTTGTCCAAATTAAGAACTGCAGTCACCTAGCCAGCCCTCCAGATTCATATGCTTATTTATAATTTTTCTATCTTTTTCTTTTTTTATAGAAAAGGTGTGGCAAGATCGTAATCTTTAATCTGTTTTGGTATATATAAGTGTGTGTGTGTGTGTGTGTGTACAAATAAGCATATATATACATATATGAGGCTCATTAAATAAGTTTCTAGACTTTTTTCGTATGAGCACTTTTATTGATAGTACACACATGAAACTCAAGTTCCCTTCGAAGAAATCTCCTCTGGCTGCAATGCACTTGTTGTACCATTCCAAAAACTTCTGGAAGGCCCCATGCAAGTCGTCTTGTGTGAGCATGTCTATGACCTTCGCTACAGCCTCTTTCATCTTCTCAATTGTCTCATAATGACAGCCTCTGAGCTTAGGGAATAAGCAAAAGTCACAGGGAGCAAGGTCTGGACTATAGGGAGGCTGAGGAACTCTCCATCTTGCTCAAATAGTCTGTGACAAGGATGGAGTTGTGGACTGGCGCATTATCCTGCTGTAAATGCCACTGATCCAATTTGAAGCATGCTGGCCTCTTCCGATGGAATCTCTTCCTGAAATCCCTTAAAACCTCAACATAGTAAGCCTAACCCTAACCCTAAACGTTAGGCCAATCAACTCTGGTGTACTGACTTCCTTACTCCTCCCACACCTCTCATCATCCATCACAGACTCCCTGACTTCCTTGAATCTCTTATGCCACTTAAAAACTGATGCAAGATGGTTGAAAAGCAGTCTGAAGCATTCCATACGTTTCTGTGGCACTTTTTCCAAGTTTAAAATAGAATTTGACAGCTGTGACAATCAGGGTTTAGTAGGGTGTATTCCTGTTGCTGCTGTAGCTATTCCTTTGAAGCTGAAATCCTAAAAATTGGTCAGTCATCTCATAAGATGTATAGCAATAAGATACTGAATTTTCAAGAGTATATAACAATTTTAAATGCTGGTACAAAAAAAGGATGGAAACTTATTGAAGGCACCACGTCCATATATATGTGTGTGCATATTTGTGTGCTTATATAGATATATACATATAAAGACATGTATGTGTGCATGCTTATGTGTATATACATATATACATGCATATGTATGTGTGCGTACGTGTCTGTATATGGATATATACATATATATATTCATGTATGTTTATATGGGCGATATATATATATGTATATATATATATATATATATAGTGAGATTTATATATGTATATTACTTATATGTATATCTTGGCAGAATTTTCTTTTTAAGACATTCAATTAAATAGGACAGGTAAATATATATGTATATATCCATATACAGACACGCACACACACATACATATGCATGTATATATGTATATACACATAAGCATGCACACATACATATCTTTATATGTATATATCTATATATTAGG
This sequence comes from Sepioteuthis lessoniana, assembly GCA_963585895.1. Taxonomy (NCBI): domain Eukaryota; kingdom Metazoa; phylum Mollusca; class Cephalopoda; order Myopsida; family Loliginidae; genus Sepioteuthis; species Sepioteuthis lessoniana. The sequence goes on along the minus strand of CAUZXS010002861.1, from coordinate 132,279 downwards.
AGGTGCCCGTGGTGTAATGGTTATCGTTGCAGGAAGTGACACGGCGGCACGAGTTCAAATCCTGGATGAGATTCATTGCATTTCACATAGCACTAATACACTTGGGAAGATATGAATCCAATTATTCTCCCTCCAGCTATGGGTAAATAGTAGGACAGACTAGGTTCTTCAGCCTTGGTAAGGCAACTAGTCTAGGAGAAGGAAAACTCTGAATTCAAACCTATTAAAATCCGCTTAAAAAATTGACCTTGTGTCATATCCTGCCCGAGCGGAGGGGTTGGTAAATATAACATTCAATTAAATAGGACAGGCAATTTGTATCTGCCTATTTTATCTTTGATCCATCCAAGTCTTCATATAAGTAATTTGACTTCTGCATGGAATGAATTTAAGAAAACACTATATTTTTCCTAAGTCATGTCAGTCCTGACTGGAGCCATCTTCAGGGGAATGAATAATGAAATGACAAACAAAATGATGTTATTTACATATATATAAAGAGAAGAAGGAAGAACAAGTGGTAGGGGATTTACTGAAGAAAAGAATTTTGCTAAATTTAAGAAGAATTGGCAAGAAAAGTGTTAAAGGCATTTTAGAATATGGCTGTGATATTTTAAGTTGATCTTGTTTAAAGAAGTTTTGTTAATCTTAATATATTGCGCTTCAAGAACTTGGACTTTTTGTTTATTTTTTCTAACATAATAGGGAGTGCTTTCAGTTAGAAGTTTTCTGTATATGAAAAATGGGTTTTAAAGAGTTGAGAAATACAACTAGTATTGGATAGGTGAAGTGTCTAATATCTCTACAGAGTTGTTGTAATAGGCCTACATAGGTACTTATACAAGCTATAAACATATATATACCAAAGTACACCATTAGGTTTACTGTCTAATGATTAAAAAAATACATTCATTTTACATGAAAAATACCTTTTCTCCAATATAATCTCTTACATTGTCAATGCAATTAATTAAAAGCTTTTCCATTAATCACAATATACAAGAAAAATTTCAGATCAAAATTCAGCTGACAACTGAATCAAACTATGTACATATCTACCCTTATGATTTTAAATAGGAATTTAGAAACATCTATCTGTAGTTTATATGCATCAAGAGTTAATTGTCTTTTGATTATTTGATAATGTAGAATGTTTGATTCATTTTTTATAGGTGCCCAATTGCTGTGGCCTTATGCCTGAGATAAACTTAATGAATAGCTCTATAAGTACCTGGGTGAGTCAAGAGTTTAACAATATTTTGGTAAGTGTTGGTTTGCAGTGCATATATCACATGACCAAAGCAGTTAAAGCAATTGGTGCACTAACATATTGCACATTGCTTTACTCTGGTTTAGTCTGGTTTGGTTTTATGGCATATCGACCATTGTGGGTTATTTAATATCAGTCCTTTTTATTCATATATTCTAAATATATATGTATGATTTTTAAACACATTTTGTAGATAAAATTCTTAAAATATTTTTTTGCAGTTTAATGATTTCAAGTATTTCTATGTAAGTCACAATTTAATATCAGTCCTTTGTTTGTACGTAAAGTTTGTTCAATTTGACCCGTTAATAAGACCCTATCAAGTGCTACCACTCCGAGTCAGAGTGGATCTGGGAGCAATGGCAATGAAAAAGTACTCCACTTTCCCCAAAAATCGAAGCCTGGAGTCTTGCCATCAAATTGTTTAATGTCATATCCAAGGTACTCATTGGGGAGGAAGGACTTACCCCTCTGTAGAAATGCAGTCAGTGTATTCTACAATCCCAGCTGACTGGGCTGACTTTACTCTGTTGGTTGTTTGGTTTGGGTTTTATCAACCTTTGTAGGTTATTTAATGCCAAACCCATTTTTATCCAAGTAAACTGTTCTATTTCAAACAATTCGGTTTAGCATAAGTACACAGGTTAATTGTCAAAAACATTTCTAATTCAAGCTATTCAGTTTAGTTAAACAGTTCTAATTCAAACAATTTAGTTTGATATTAGTATAGTTTTTGTTTACACACAGTTAAATGTCAAAGCAGTTCTATTTCAAACATTTCAGTTTAGCATTATGCCGTTTAAATATCAAAACAGTTCTATTTCAAGTAATTTAGTTTAGCATAAGTACACAGTTTAGTTCTATTTGACCCATAGATAGGACCCTATCAGGTGCTACCACTCGGGTCTAGAGTGGACCTGGGAGTGATGGCAATGAAGAGGTACTCCGCTTTCCCCAAAGCTCTAACATTACTGGAACCCTACCATCACATTGTTCAGTGTCATAACAGATCACTCATTGGAGGAGGGGTTCTCACCCTTCTGCAGAGATGCAGTTGGTATATTCTACAGTCCCAGCCAACAGAGCAACTTTACTCTGTGTGTCATTTAAAAGCTGCTCTGATGAACATGCAACATAGTCTAATTTATGGACTTATGCTTTACGAGTACAAACTGGAAGCAATCAAAAACAGTTGTTACATAAAAGGTGAAGGTACCTCTGATCATACAACAGAAACCAGATGATTCAAGAAATTAGACTCAGGTTCCAAGTTCTTAAACAATCAGGCAAGATCAAGTAGGCCTAAAACTGTTGGTTCTGAGGCTATGCTCCTGGCTATAGAGGCAAATATGGTGGTTGGCTTTTGGAGAGTATTAGAGGAATTCAGCATCACACAATCCAGTGTAGTTTGTCACCTTTATGATGTAGGTAAAAGCATCCGGTGTTGTCAAATTGTGCTTCATGCTACCAAAATACTGCAAAATTTTGACTCAGCTTTGTAGTATATGTTGATACAGAGAATATCAAATTTTACTATTGACTAAGTCATTTGTTCTTCCAGCCTATTTGGTTTAGTTTGATTTCTTTGTTTAATGCTATTTCCACCTTCTTGGATTACTTAATGCCAAAGCTATCTTGGTAGAAGAACAGTAGTATCTATTTAACCCTTAGCTGAGGGGAATGAAGGTTTACACCTTTTCAAAGAGTATTAGTCCAAAAGTGAATATAATAGTGTGACTGACGTTAAAACTCGCTATAATATTGTAGTCCAGCATGTCAGCCTTACACCATTGGGACTCTTCCCACCATTGATTTGATCAAGCTAAGATCCTCATAAAGCCATCCTGCTATTCATTTTATGATATATCTAGTCAAGATGAAAAAAAAATACATTGAGTGATTATTGATTAATTTCCTTTATGTTTTTCTATTCATTTTCTTACAGTATTTAAAAGAAGTTCTTTTCCTATGATAATTTTGTGGAATTTTCATTTGTATTGTGCACCATTTTCTATCTATCTATCTATCTATCTATCTATCTCAGTCTGTTCATATCTTGCCCAGTCAGCTGGAACTGTAGAATACACCGACTGCTTCTCTGCAGAGGGGTAAGAACTCCCCCACAACCCATAACAAGTGTCATGGATATGTCAATAAACAATCTGATGGTGAGGTTCCAGTAATGCTGGAGCTTTGGGGAATGTGGAGTACTCCTTCATTACCATCGCTCCCAGGTCTACTTAGGCCCCTATGGGTCAAATAGAACTAAACTGCATGCTTATGCTAAACTGAATTGTTTGAATTTTAACTGTTTTACTGTACTAAATAGCTTGAAATAAAAATGTTTTTGACAAGTAAACTGTGTACTAACATTTAAGTTTCATACTTATGCTAAACTGAATTGTTTAATATAGAAATGTTTTGACATTTAAATGTATGTAAACAAAATCTGTACTTATTTTAAACTGAATTGGTTGAATTAGAACTGTTTGACTAAACTGAATAGCTTGAAATAGAAATGTTTTTGACAATAAAACTGTATATTTATGCTAAACTGAATTGTTTGAACTAGAACTGCTTAAATAAAAATGGATTTGGAATTAAATGACCCACAAAGCTTGAGATGGCATAAAACCCAAACAACCAACCTGTTCATATCTTTCTATTGCAATCTGCTCATCTCTCTCTCTCTCTCTCTCTCTCTCTCTCTATCTATCTATCTATCTATCTACTGCAATCAGTTCATTTCTATCTGTCTTTCTAGCTATTTATCTACTTGCATTACTGTTTGCACTACTGGCAGTTTCACAAATTTTGTGTGTATATATATATATATATATATATATATTGAGAATCAGAGAGAGAGAGAGAGAGAGAGAGAGAGAGTTAATAAGAGCCACATCTAGATTGGGGTTAAAATCGTTTTTAAATCACATTTAAAAAACATAAAATCAGCTGGTCAGAACAATCTGTTTGCACTACTGAAAATGTCATGAATTTTGCGCGCGCACACACACATACACACACACACACGTATATATATATATATATATATATATATATATATATATATATATATATATAAGTCTCTCATTATTTAAAAAATTGCACATTTTCTTAAGAGACAACAGACTAAATTTCTTCTGAGTATTCTCAGTAAACCGTCTGGAAAGTTAAAAAAAGAGGCAGAGTTTCAAAAAATATTCAACAACCAATGACTTCAAACCAATGTCTAGATAGCTGCCAAATGTCAAAATGGGATTTTTTAATACTTTTACATTCTTATATATATATATATATATATATATATATATATATATATATATATATATACTTTCTTTTCTTTATCTACTTGAATGAGGTTTTCAAAATAAATAAAAAAAATTCTGCAAAGTATTCAAATACAAAGGGAGATAATTGCTTTATATCAGCAACCCACACTGATGTCACGTTTGTTTCCAAAAACGCAAACAAGATCGTCAAATTCTGAGTCAGCTCTTTGTCATTTCTTGAACTAAAGGATCAGATTTAAATGTGCTTGTATTCAAAATTGGTCAACTATGATTCAGCAATGGATTGAAAAGGAAAAAAAAAACTAAATAAAAATAAACACACACACACACACACACACACTCACACGCGCGCGCACAAATATATATACACACACACACACACACACATATATATATATATATATATATATATATATATATATGAATAGAGGTATATGTGTCTAAGAGTCTATACAATAATAGACAAAGTGTTTTACTGTGTTTTTATGGTTATGCATTTGTATAGGAAAACTCATTTCAGTATGTGTAAATTATTAGATGTTTGGTAGGTTTACATACACATACATGTGTAATACATAAATAAATGTGTATATACATTATTTCACTATCTCATTTTGAAGTTTTTGCTTATGTGAATACAAATGTAATATTCCCGGATAAACATTTAAGAGCGATAATGTAAATTTTAAGAACTGATTTCCGTGTTTGATTTTACATGTCTTCATCTGTCTTTACATCTGTCTGTCTGTCTTTACTTATAGTCTAAGGCAAAACTAAGCTAAGAATCAACTATCATTTATGATTATCTGTTCCTATCTATCTATCTATCTATCTATCTATCTATCCAAATCCTATTACATCTATTTGCCTGTCAGAGTCGGTTCTTATCTATCTATCCATCCATCTTTAATATATTACATCTAACAATGACAATCTCATAACCTCTGTCTATCTGACTGTTCAAATCTATTTTCAACCATTCATATCTATCTCTTTATGACTTTTTATATCTATTTATCTATTTCAGACTGTTCAGATAGATAGATAGATAGATTGATAGATAAATCTATGAATCAATGAATATATATATATATATATATATATATATATATATATATATATATATATATAGGTACATCAATAATTCTCAAGGCAAATGGTAATAAGGCACTTATTTTACACTACAAATATATATATTATCTATATCATCTATTTCCTTGTCAATGCATTTAATTCAGTGGGGAATATTAATCATATATATTGAACATTACACTGTGAAAATTTCAGATAAAATTCTGCTAATAATGGACTTATTGATCCACCCTTTTATATAAGTGACTGTTGATAAATAGGCAAGTGTACATGAATCTATGGAAGTAATTTTGTCAATTTTATCGTGAGTGTCTGTTAATGTTTAAGAATATAAGTGTACATACACACTTAAATCAATCTTTCTGCCTTTTTTAATAACATCTCCCTGTCTCTTTATATATATATATATATATATATATATATATATATATATATATAAATTAGAATAGGACAGACATAGTGTCAATGATACTTGGTGACTGTCAGTTTCTCACCTATGCAATCATCAGATTAAGTGTTACACATGCAGTGAGTTTCCCTTTATATATTGTGAAGTGAAGCATGATGGGAATTGTTGTTTATTTTGTAGGGATTTCTGGGAAGAGCATTTTAGTTTACACTATGTGGTTTTTTTTATACTGCTATATTGTATCCATTTTGGGATTTATTTACTCTATCATGTTTGTTTTATTAATTTCTAGTGTTTTTATATATTATTATTATTATTATGAGCCAGTTGACATTGGCTGGTTGACATTGGTCTAGTGGGTAGAGTGTTCGTCAATGGCCCGGGAGATTAGGTTTCAGTCTCAGGTTGTATTATACCAGAGACTTTAAAAATACTACTTGATACCTCCTTGGTTAACACTCAGCATTATAAGGTACAGATCAAGGGTAAAGGGGAGCAATCTGGGGGAATTAGTAGCTCCTTCCCCTACATCTCAGTGTAGTAGCTATTGAAAAGGGAGCCTTCGGGTTGCCCTCGACTACGGTTACCAACTTTATTTATTATTATTATTATATGAGTTTTTCATACCAGGTTTAGCTGATGGCCTTTCACTGGTATCTGTGTGACAGCAAGTCTCCTCAAGTCTCCAGGACTCTTCTCAGTATTCTGACTGATTTCAGTAATGCTGTAGTTTAGATATTTTTGGCTCATCCTCCAACTTCCAGCCCCTTATCAAGCCTTTGGGGATCATTTCAAGTTCTCCGTTTACATTTGGCATCGCTGTCACTTTCATGTTCAATAGCTTTTTTAATTCTCTGGCAAGGGCTAAGTACTTGTCTCTTTTTTTTTTTTTTTGTGATTTCCATTCTGTGGTCTGCTGGCACAGCAAATTTCGCTATTTGACAGGCTCTCTCTTTTTTTGTTAAGTATAACTAGGTCTGGTCTTCTGTTTGTTGCATTTGCTTATAAAGTGATTAGTCATTTCATCTCTATCACCACAATACCCACACTTGCAATTCTGTTGCATCTTATCTATTTTTCCTTTAACATAGTTGGTCTTTATGGTGTGTTTTTGTGCTGCTATTCAAAGAGATTCAGTTTCTCCCTTAAAGTTTCCCTTTCTTAGCCATGTCAAAAACTTCTTGTGTGATATTTAATTATTATTATTATTATTATTATTATTATTACTTATTTATTTATTTGTGTGTATCATGTGATCTGATGATTGAATAGGAGAGAAAACGACAATTGCCAAGTGCCAATCACTCTACGTTTACACAATCCTTACATCTACGTATGCTCTATCTCTGATATTGAGCACTCTTTATTTGTAAATATAGCAAACTATATTATTATTTTTAGTGAGTAGAGTTTTCAATAAAAGATAGAATCCAACATTATGAATAGAAATTAAACAAAAAATACTAAGACAGTTTGGAAAATCAGATTGACATTCTTAGCAAACATCTCAACATAAATAACTAACACCTTCAAAACAATGACAATTTGATAATTTAGAAAATACTGATATCACATCTAAAGCAGGAATTTATGAAATAGCTTGTAAGCAATATCAAAAAATTTAAGAAATGTAAAGAAAAGAACAGAAGAAATTTAGAAACCTAAGAATAAATAATATGCTTAATGCTATGATACACCACTGTCATATTTCAGACAATAATTTTGATATTAAAGAATATATTACAAATTAAAAAACAACCACAGTTTATCACAACAATGATACATAAAAAACACTTTATTCCAGGAGTTGTTCATAGTTAATTTACATCCAGGTTTTTCTTTAAATTCTCCTCCCTCACCAATCCTGTAGATATTATACAATTTTTTTCATGTAATTTTCCTGATATTTGAAATTACTGAATCTCTGTACCATTTTTAAGCTCTATAATAATCTTATTATTTCAATATCACATCTCTTTGATCACTTTTCAAATAGTTTAGATTTTTGTCGGTTTTATTTGCAAAGTAAAAAAGAAAAACATTTCAAATGAAAAATATCCTCTTAAAACAGTTTCCTTAATAAATGCAAATAAACATGAAACTAAATTTCACTCATAATTTTAAACATTATCAGGTGAAGCATTATCAACTAATAATTTTTTGACTAGTATTTCTTGCATCTTAATTTCTGTTGATTTTTTTAATTATAACTATTCAAAATGTGGAATACTAAAAGATATAAACAGCAAAAAAAATGATTTAAATCAATCCATGCAGTTAAATTTAAAAACAAAATTTATTAAGGTACATAAATTTCAAAATAAATTTATTTTCATTTAAAATAATTCTTAAAAACATTAGGCCTCTAGCTAAACACGTCAATCAAATTTTCCAAACAATATTTTTCTTTCTCATAAATATGTATGTATGTATAATGGATGCACCCATCAATCTCAGTAAAGGAAGGCCCAACAGTTCAGTTAAAGATGCAAACTGTTAGACTGCTTACACAACAAATTTGTTTAAAGTGAAGTAAGGTTGAGTAAGAACAGCCAAACTTTTTGGATAAGCTAACAACAGAAGAATTGTGAACAACTGTTTAACAGATTATCCTGAACAACACTCATCAGGTTTTAAATTCAGAATTTTTCCTTTTTCTTGATATTTGGGGAATGCGGAGTACCCCTCTATTGCCATTGCTCTCAGGTCCACTCTGGCTAAGAGTGATAGCACCTGATAATGTCCAATCAATCAGTCAAATAGAACTGTGTACATTGACATTTAAACTGAGTGCAAACAAATGACATGCTAAACTGAATTGTTTGAAACAGAACAGTTTAATCATTTAACTGTGTGTAAATAAATGACTGATGTTTAATTGAATTGTCAGTGATACATAGCAATATTTGGAACCATTTAACTTTGTTGACTTATGCTAAACTGAATTGTTTGAAATTGAACTGATCATTGAACCGTCTGTAAACAAATGACTGATGTTTAATTGAATTGTTATGGTTGAATAGCAATACTTGAAAACATTCAACTGTGTGCAAACAAATGATTAATAGTGAATAGAATTATTCATATTAGATAAAAATAAGTGAAACCATTTAACGGTGTGCAAAAAATGAGCTCAGGCTAATTTTAAAATGTTATCTACAAAATGTGTTAGGAAATCTTATATTCAATATATATGTATTAAAAGGATTAGGCATTAAATAAACTACAATGGTTGATATGCCATAAAACCTAACCATATTCCCATAATTTTCTTTTATAGCTTGCCTTACTAATGCTAGGAAGCCCAGTCTGTCATACTATTTTACCCATGGCTGGTATAGACACACACACATATACATAGATGCATTTATCATAACACACACACACACACACACACACACACACACACACACACACACACACACACACACACACACACACACACACATATGTATGTATTTATCAACCAAACTATTAGTTTATATATATATGTAGCTCTAAGATGCATTATTTAATGTAGATATATTTAAGTACATCTGTGTGTATCTAAGTGTGTGTAACACACACACACACACACACACTCACATATATATATATACATACACATTTCACATAATATATATATATATATATATATATATATATATATATATATATATATATATATATATTTAAAATATCTATGTATTTCTCTACCAAACTATGGGTTTATATATATGTAGCTGTAATGTGCATTATTTAGTTTACATATGTTTAAGTACATCTGTGGATATCTAAGTGTGTGTAGCTATTTACTTAGCATTGATTAATTTTGACACAAGGCTTGATGTATGGGGCATCCAGAGAGATTTGAACTCCCTTGTAATGGTTTGCTTGTATATCTCTCTAACCATTACACTTCACACAGTGCCTAAAGGTGTGTACCTAAATATGTGTATCCAAAAATCTGTATCTAAATGTGTGTATCTAAGGGAAAATACATGTATCTATGTAATGGTCTTTTCAGATTTGTTTCCTTCTTGTTTTTATTGAAAGAGCAGGACTTAAGTCCAAACAGGACAACTAGGGATGGTAACATTTATTTTTGGTGAGGCACACTCTTTTGTACAAACATGAATAAAAGAGTTTTAAATCAGCTTATATTGTGAATGCTTAAAGGAGATAGAATAAAACTAAAAGCAAAAAAATAAAAAATAGAAAAATAAAGAAATCTGCAGACATCTCTGACCAATTGGAAGAAAAAATTCTTTGATTTTTCAGGATTTCTTTTTGGCTTTCTTTTTTTAAAATTTTCTTGTATCTTTTCTATTTTTTGTGGCTGTTCAAGTGGAGCCCAGCCTGCTATTTCTTGAAAATCTTTCTTATTTATTTATTTTTGAAATTATTATTCATTACTTTTATTTATTTATTTTACTTGAGTTATCTATTTATTTTTACTGAGCTTTATTTATTCAAATCATTTAATGCATTATTTAAGATTCTGGAAAATCTGATCTGAAACAAGTGATGCTTTCTTTTCTGTTCATCCCTCTTTGCATTTCTCAGAATACAGAATTGAACAAAACTTGCTCAATAAGATAAATAAATAATCTATATTAAAATGATCTCATTTTTGTATCTTCATATGTTATTGTAAATATCGAAAAATGTCACATTTCTGTGTGGTTTCTGTTTGTATAATAATGTTAAATTGCTCCAAATTAGAGGATAAAAATGTTTTCAGTCCATTTTGCAACTTAAGAATGACATCATAGGGTTGTAAACAATCAAATTCAAAATTCTATAAATCAGATGTGTGTGTGGCATAACAGTTATTATTATAGGAAGTGAACGTGGTAGGCTGAGTTCAAATCCTAAGTGAGGCTGTATGCATTTCACAGAGGAAAAGTATGTATCCAACAATTCTTCTCCCAGCTAAATAGTAAGGCAGACCTGGTTCTTTAACCTTAGTATGGCAACTGGTATAGAAGGAAAACTATGAACTTTAACCAGTTGTAGATCCAGGGAGAGATGGTCTCGGAAAGGATATACCTGTCAAAGATGCATTACATAAACAGCACTTCAACAAGCAAATTATGTTATGGGACCAGTGAAGTGATAAATGATATGCTATTTAACTCTGAGGTTGAACTAAGCAGGTACAATATAAAATATCAATAAAATCAGCAACAAATGGATTTAAAAATGAAAAGCACCCCTTCTCCAGGAAAATAACTATATATGCAAAAATATGAAAAAATAAAAAGAGAAAATATGAGTAAATAAAAGATTAACAAAAAAAAAAATTCTCCATCATGGTAATTTTTTTGCCTTTAATTGATTTTTTTCACAAATTTTCTGTCAGGATTGTGATTCATTTGTGTTTACTCTTGGCTTAAATTTTCAAAGTTAAAATTGGTTCCTCCACAATGAAATTCAAATAATCTAACTAAAAAAAAAAGGAGAATGATAAATATTATTAAAAAAACCTTATATTAATTTGTTATAATTTTAACTAGTATCTTTTCAACAGCAATCTTTAAAGTTTTCTGAATTCCAATTCTAAAGTGTCAGAAAATTATTATAAAAAACTTAATACTTGAAGACCTATTCCTTTCAAAGTTTCCTATTGCTCTAAAATAAAAAGACTGTGGAGGAGACTATGATGGTTAAAGGATACAATATTTTGGTGCCAAGTCCAATGCTAGGTATCCAACATAACAGAAAGACTTTTCCCTGTTAGTTAGGGCAGTAGAATACACTGACTGCATCTCTGCAGAGAGGTAAGACCACCTTCTTAATGAGTGTCCTGGTTATGACATAAAACAATCTAATGATGAGGCTCCAATAATGCTAGAGATTTAGGGAATGTGGAATACCCCTTCACAGCCATCACTTCCAGGTCTACTTTGGGTCAGAGTGGTAGCACCTGAAAAGATTCTATCTATGGATCATATAGAACTGTTTGACAATTAAACTGTGTGCAAACAAATGACTAATACTAAATAGAATCGTTAGAAATAGAACTGTTTGATCATTTGACTGTGTGTTAATAAATGACTGATATTTAATTGAATTGTTAGTGATACATAGCAATACTGGCAACTATTTAACATTTTTGACTTATGTTTACAAATCATATATATCTAATATATATGTATAAACCAGATTTGTCATTAAATATGCTACAATGGTTGATATACTATAAAACTAAACCAAACCAAACCAAAAGACTGAGAGTATAAATAAAGTACAGTAAGAAAAAAATCCTATGAATATTAATTGAATTTTAGACAAAATGATAAAGAAAAGAAAAGAATTATAAATAAAAAGTAATAATTAAAAGGAAAGGTATTAATTTGTTATTTTTTACATAAAATTAGCATTAGATAAAACCAAATGAATGCAGATTTTGTTAAGTCAATCTTCCAACTGGCAAGGATCTGCTCGCATTAATATCAACTAAACTTTTGTATAAGACCAAACAATGATTTACTATGGTTTGTTTTGAATATAACAAAGCAAAATAAAAGTAAATAGGATAAGGAAAACTGTGTTGTTCAACACCAGGCTATGATGTGTAACTTTACTGATTTCCTGAACCTTTTTTCAACTTATTTTACCTCATATAACCTTAAAACTCTAAATCACTTTTTCTTTCAGCGATTAACTCACTGAATGTCTTTCTTTCTGTCACTCATACATCATTCTTTCTTTCCTTGTCTCACTTTTCAAACAGGTAACATTTCTGCAACCCAACTAGTCTAATCTTCATCGCTATCAGCTCTTTTTAGTATTTTATCTCTTATAATATTTTACATGGCTAAATTAAAGCTTTTAGGCCTTTCACTTTGCCTTGAAATCTTTAGAACCCTGAACCATCCATGACTTTTGGCCTCTCATCCTGGCTTGAAAAACAGCTGAAAATGCAAAATGTTATAATCTGTTATTCAATCGCATTACAGGCTATGAAATAACATATTATAACATTCTATAGACAGTGTAAGATAGTATAACATGAAGGCAGATAATATTACCATTTATACAAAAATGGCAGTTGAGGTTGTTGAGTTCTGTTGCCTCTTGTTATATTTAAAGGAAGAACAAATGAGTTGACGAAGATATTGATAGTTTTCAATTTGGAAGTTTTAATAACAGCTTGAGACAAAAGGAACCCTTGTGCTGTAAGTCACAGGAAGAGGTAAACCGTTGTAGAGTTGAGAAGGAATAAAGGCACCAAAGTCAAAGCAGGAGTTGAGATGCTGTTGTCAGGACAGGAATTAAAATGCTGAGGTCAAAGCAAGAGGTGAGATGCTGTCATCAGGACAGGAATTAAAATGCTGAAGTCAAAGCAGGAGTTGAAAATATCCAATTTGTTTCTCTGAGGATCCGTTGGTTTAGAAGGAAAGATAAATGATGAAAGAATGATTTCCCAGACACCAATGGTCCGCATAATGCTTAGTGGACTGCTCTGTGGTGAGAGAGGAAAAAGATGGTCTGTCCTACCCAAAATGTGAGGGAGAGACAGTGAAGAAGAGTCAGTGAAGAAGAGAGAATGTGCTCTCTCATGTTGGCTGCTTTTTCCTGTTGCTAGCAAGCAAGGAAGCAAAGAGAGAGCAAGAATGGTTAGCGCAGCGTCAGTCATTCTCATTGGACGAAATATGTAAATTCGAAACTCCAACGGCCAAAACAATTCCCGCACTAAATAATGATTTGAAATTCTTTCTGCTACAATAGATTAAAAAAATAATGAAATTATTCACAAAATATAAAATTGTTACATTTTATTGACAATAGCTATATAGAAGTGAGGAAAAAGTGGGCCAAAATTCAGTTCATCGAGATTTATGTATTTCTTGTTAGCTGCAGAAATATAGGCCATTTGGGTTCAAATGGTTAACTTTATGCATATAATTGACTGGTGATAGTTTAGAGTTAATAATTGAACAGAGTTCTTCAAGGGCATAGAGTTTATAATCTCCTAAGTTTTTAAAAGAACCGATTGTGTCTTTAAGATAATGGAAACAAATCAGATGAAGACCTAACACAACTTAGTTGTTTCACTGCCCAAAACTCTGAACCAAAATTTTAAAAAAATGTTGGCATTAACTGATTTTAACATTTAACTCAAAATATCTTGTAATGAGCAATTTTATTCTGGTCTGTGGTTACATATAAGAAAAGCAATGTGAATGAATTGTTTGGTGATGGTTCAGTGGTTAAGAATTGCTTTTTTTTGCAAGGTTTTAGCTGATTCATTCCACAAAGTTTTTTTTATTAAAGTGATGGCACCATATTTCTCAATTGTCTCAAGTTCACCAATTCATTTTTTCTTTTATTTTCCTTTAACTATCTACTCTTGGAAATAAAGAATGGTCTTTATTTTCTCTTTGTGTGTGAGTTTTAATTTGTTCTGTCATCTGTCTAACTAATTTGACTTAGTTGTTCTTCTTTTCTATTTTCTTCACCTTTTTATTTAGTTCTTTGTATGTTAATAAAATCACAGAAGTTGGCAATGAGCCTAATTGAAATGTAAAATGTCATTAGAATTTGCTTGTTCAAACTTCTTGCTTTTTTTTCTGTCAGTCACTTTTGACTAAAAATATTTTTAAAGCAACCTTAAAATTTATCCTAAATGCCCACATAAAATAGAGTAAAAAAATGCAACTGGTGGTCTTCAGATCTGTTTTGAATGTTGTTAACATTACATTTTTTTCTTTAAACTTATCTGTTTTACTTTTTTGTTGCTCTTCTTTACCCAAAGGAATGAGGAAAATAATTCAAGTACTCATCTGACATTTGTGCTTTAATTTCTTAGGGAAAAATTTAGGATATTTACAAGAATGAATTATTCATAGCTGACTTTTATGAATAATTTTCTTTTTCCTTTTTGTAGTGTACATTCATTTTATTTTTGCAATACAGCACAACAATGTTTTTCTAGAACTAAAAACAGTTTCCTTTTAATTGTAGAAAAAAAAGCAACTTAATTTATTTTAAGGGTCTCTTGAGAACAAAATATAATTCTATATCATAAATTACTATAAATGTAAAATTAATTTTGTCAGAGTTAATAAAGTCTTGTGATTGTCTTTGTGATAGAAAAGAAAAATGGTGGCCTCTTTTAGCATATACGTTTGGCTGTATTGAAAGTATTTTTGTTTCCTAGAGATGTTCATCCAAAGCTTATTCCATATACATATCTTTTTGCAAAGTGGTCACTCTGACAGTAGTTGATAATAAATGAAGTGAACATAAATGAAAGACTAAATAAGATTTATTTAGAGAAATTTAGACAACTAGGAAGAGAAATAACAAATATGCATGATTGCAATAAAAGAGAGAAAGGTTTTTAGATAAGTTCTCTCTAACACATGTGGAAAACTATAAGAAAATGTATGCATACAATAAAAGTGGAAAAAAGTCCTTCAGTGAAAGTCTTCTTGTGTGTGTATTTTGTTAAAGGAAATCCCACTTACTTGTGTTTTTTGATTCACTGGAACTTGACATGTCAGCAAGGCAGGTGTCTCTTGGGTACTGCAGTGTGAAAAAGAGAAATAATTTTTGCAGGTTTGAATTTATGTACTCTAAGGCGTTGTTAAAGTAACTAACTGTGGTGCCTCCTAGCAGTAAGAGTATTAACTAAGAGAACTTATTCTTACAATATAAAGACTATGATTTACCTATTTTTCGTTTTTACTGTGTGAGTTTTCTCACCAGTATTAACTGTGCAAGTAACAGTGAGTCTGCTCAGCTGTAAAGGAATTTTTTAGGTATTCTCTCTAATCTCAACTGTGCAAAGAGCCCAGTTGGCTGAGGCTGTAGAATACACCAACTACATCTCTGCAGAGGGGTAAGACTCCTCTAACAAGTGTCTTAGATATGACAATCTAATGGTAAGGCTTCAGCCAGTGGAGCTCAGGGAAATATGGAGTATCCCTTCATTGTCATTGCTCCCGGGTCCACTCTGGCCCAGAGTGGTAGCACTTGATAAAGGTCCTATCTATGGGTCAAATAGAACTGTTTGACATTAAACTGAGTGCAAACAAATGACTTTTGCTAAACTGAATTGTGTGAAATAGAACTATTAGATCATTTTGTCATAGAGCCATAAAGAATGAATATACATGGAGAGAAAATGACAATAACACTTCGTGATAAAAATATAACTCTCTTTGTTCTTCTTGGAGTCAAAACTTCTGTGGTGTGAGAGAGACAGATAGGAGGGAGATGAATGTAGACTGCCACATTGACCCATAACTTCTTCCCTTAACCATGTCACACCTTGTTATCTTTAAGGCTCCACTTAACACTTCTTCTGCTTCTCAGCTAGGGGGTACACAACCAGAGGCCCACTGTGGGCTGCTCTGTGGGACGGTGCTCCAGCGGAGTGCCCAGCCACTCGCTGACATGCTAATGACCACAAGCTGAGACTGACTCATGATTGACTCTTACAGACTGGCTGTATTTCATGTGAGCATCTGCATATATTTCATAACAAGTGCACATTTCCAGTTAATCATGTGACTGCTTCTGTTTATTTTTACTGGTTTGTCCTGTGCAGAGAATCTCTGATGAATGGCTTGGTCAAGGGTCAATATGCAACAATTTTACTGTTTGTAAACAAATGACTGATGTTTAGTTAAATTTTTAGTTATACATAACAATACCCGGGATCATTTAACTATGTGCAAACAAATGAGCAATGCTGAATGAAATGATAAGAGTTAGATAGCAATAATTGAAATCATTTAACTGCATAGAAACATATATATTCAATATATATGTATAAAGAGGATTTGCCATTAATAACCAAGAAGGGTTAATATGCCATGAAACCAAATGAAACTCACCAGTGCTTAGTTCTAGATAGTTTTAATTTTTCCTCAGACTTCCTATTCTTCCAGTCTCTTAACCAGGTTTTTGTAATTGTTTCAAGGGCTCTGACTAATTAGTGGACTTTACCATTCCAGTTGGTCACACAGTCAAATTAAAAGAAAGAAAAAATATGAATTAGTACCAAACAAAAAAAAAATGGACTGAAAAACTGAAAGACTGAAAAAAAAAATGAAACATGAAAGTGACAATGATATCAGTCTTCAAACAAGATTTGATCTTTTGACCAAGACTGAAAGATTCCTTTTTATCTCAGAATCCCAGAGAATTTTATGCATCTAAGGTAGATTCTTTTCTATGCATATACTTTTTGTCTGTTTGTTTAATTATTTGGTTGATTATTTTATTTCTCTCTCCACATAGATGTCTCTTGCAATTCTCCTGAATTTTATTTCATTTCATTTCTTCTTGCAATTGTCATTACTCTCAGAGTCACTCTAGCTCAGGATGGTTGAACCTGTTTGGAGTCTACCTCTGGGTCAAATAGATCTGTTTGAAAATTATCATTTGATAAGGATACTTAAAACAAAATAATTGCATAAGTGAATATTATTTGCAAGTTTTTCACATCAGTTTTCTTATCAAGTCTGAGTGACAGTATGTCACCAAGACTCTTGTAAGTATTCTAGCTGATTTTTACCAGTTTTGTGGTTGGGATAGTCTTAATACTTCCTTCAATCTCTAGATCCTTTGGGGATCATCACAAGGGCTCCAACTACAATTGGCATCACATTCACCTTCTTGTTCCACAGATTTTTTCAGCTCTCTGGTATGGTCCAGGAATTTATTCATTTTTTTTTATTTTTTAAAAATTTTTACTCTGTGGTCCACTAGAATGGCAAAATTTACTAGATGAAAAATTTTTTTTCTTGTTAATTAATACAAGGTATGGTATTCTTGCTGAGATTTAATATCAAACAAGACTGACCTCGACATAAATTATTATATGAATAAATAATAAAATAAGATAATCTAACATCTCCAAAAGCCAACAAACCAACTTTTGTTTCAGATATTATAATTGAGATTCTGGCTATTTTGAAGTATTACCTTAAACCAGGTCTCAAAGCTGCTAAATCTGCTAGCAGAATTCAGAAATTACAACCAAATTAATCAATTTTGACAGTTTAAGACTTCCCAACATTATAAAGATGTTGACTAATTGTGAAATGTTCAGATGTGAAAAACAATCAGTTGTTGATTTTTATGCTTTAATTCAAAATGATTGATTTTAATGGCACCTGAACCTTTCTTGGGATATTTTATGTTTAGAGGTTAGGGAATCCCATTCATTGTACATTCATGTTTACATTTTTTTGTGTGACTGTTTCTGAAAAGTTATTATTACACAGTCAAATTGTATCTGATTAATTTCTAAACTGATCTATTTGATTCATAGATGGGATCCTTACATATACTACCACTCTGAGTTAGAGTGGATCTGGGAATAATGACAATGAAAGGATACTCCACACACTCCAGGTCTCCAGAACTGGAGCTTCACCACCAATTGTAGTTTAGTGTCATATACAAGGCACTCCTTGTTGTGAGGGGCTTACCTCTCTATGAGGGATACAGTCTTCATATTCAAAGCTGTATCAACAAGGCTATTTAAAACATAAAGTAGATAAGAACTCAACCAAAAGAAGAATAAAGATGCCATGAGTAAAGTATTATAAAAGCTTTTACAAAAATATAGAAGCTCTTTTGAGGTTCCGACGAGCACACAGCTGATTAAAAATATGGCAAAAAAAAATAATTTAATATAGCCAGTCAGTAAATCGAAATAGAAATACGGTTAGATATAACAAAATAAATAAAGAAGTCTTATATGAAATAGTTGAACAACTTTACGTATCGGAAATTGACCAAATGGAGTGACAGGCAGATAGTTAAATAGATATATTAACTGTTAGGACATACGAATAGATTAATAAATAAGATATATAAAGAGAAGTGAGAAGCATGCTGAGTCTTAAATTATATATATTTGCATTAATAGATGTTTTTTTCTCCCTAGCCCAGTTTATCCTGATAATGTTTGAAAATATAAATTAAGACAAGTTTCTGCACAATTGCAATGTCCCAGATCACTTAAAACACACTTAGCTCATTCTCATGCATATAAAAACATCACATGTGCAGTTCTTGCTCTGTACACACATTTATATGCATATCATTGTTTGCAATGACATATCGCATAAATTGTTTCCTTATTCTTTGCAGGCCATGTCATTATATTATCATATAAATAGAAGATATGAGGCCCTGTTGGTGATAAAGCCTGCCTCCTGGTAGCACTGAGTGGCATTGTTTTTAGCTGTAAGAAAAATAAATCGAGGCAAAACATAGTAATTGGCATGGAGGCATATCCATACATGTATGAGTTAATACATACACATGTCTGTGCATGCACATGCACACATAATGTATATATATATATATATATATATAGAGATAGATAGATATGTATACACATAATGTATATATGCGTATAAGTCCATGCAGACAATATATCAACATAGTATTTGCATACTTAAACTTAATATCAAATGCTTATATATACACACATAAAAACAACTCATTATTAATATATATATATATATATATATATATATATATATATATATGTGTGTGTGTGTGTGTGTGTGTGTGTATGTACTTTTATGCATGATATATATAACAAAAATTATCATCATGTATATATATATATATACATGATGATAATTTAACTTATATATATATATATATACGCGTGTGTATATGCATGTGTACTTATATGCACAATATCTATCTATCTATCTATCTATCTCTCTCTCTCTCTCTCTCTATATATATATATATGTATACATATAGTAAGTAAAAATAAGTTTGAGAACATAGTCAACCTGAAAGAACTTTTTCCTTAGCTACTACACTAAGGTGTAGAAGAAGGTGCTACTCCTTTCCCTGTATAACTCCACTTTACCCTTGATCAGTACTTTATAATACTCAGGAATAAGCAAGGTGGCATCAAGTAGCACTTTTTTAGTTTTGAGAAGACTCAACCTTGGATTGAACCTCGGTCAATATAGGTACCATTATATATATATATATATCTCAATGCACCATATATCTACATATATGGGTATATTACAATAATTGTCTTATATCATCATCATCATAATGCCGTGCCACCAGCACAGATATCCCTGACCATCTCTCGCCACTTCTCCCTATCATTCATTGCCTCCGGCAGGTCTTCAGGTTTACATCCTGTGTCTTCACATACCTGCTGTATGTAAGTTCGAGCTGGTCGTCCTGCTTTTGCTTGGCCATATGTGGGGGTCCATAGGAGTACATCACTTATTGTCTTATATACATGGACATATATATATATTTATATATACATATATATTTACTTTGAATATATCCAAAGATTTCTAAGCTTATTATATATATATATATGTATATATATATATATATATATAGGTGAATATGCACATGCATATTTATACACAAAATATATCTATATTTTACCAAAATTATATATATATATATATATATATATATGCACAATTTAGCCGTATATTACTACAAATATTATCATATATAAATGAAAAAAAGAACTTTCCAAAAAGTTTCCTTTTTATCACAGAAACTTTTTCTTTTAATGTCAAAACTAGCTGAGAACCATCAAAAAATAAGCTACATAAAAATTGTATTCCTATTAGTCTTGTCCCTTTATATTCATTTATATATTCATGTAATATATAGCTATATATTACTAAAATTATCATTATGTATATATATATATATAGCATACATATAAATATATACCTAAAAAATGCCTTCACTTATGCTGAGATTGATCATAGGTAAGAGGTAAGATATCTAACTGACATATGAGGATCATTAAATAAGTTTCCAGACTTTTTTCGTATGGGCACTTTTATTGATAGTACACACATGAAACTCTAGTCCCCTTTGAAGTAATCTCCTCCGGCTGCAATGCACTTGTTTTCCCATTCCAACAACTTCTGTAAGGTCGCATGGAAGTCCTCTTGTCAATGACCTTTATCACAGCCTCTTTCATCTCATAAAGACAGCCTCTGAGCTTAGAGAATGAGCAAAAGTCACCAGGAGCAAGGTCTGGAATATAGGGAGGCCGAGGAACTGTCTTGATACCCATCTTGGTCAAATATTCTGTGACAAGGATGGAAATGCGGACTGGTGCATTGTCCTGGTGGAAATGCCACTGACCTGATTTGGAGAGTGCTGGCCTCTTCCACCAGAATCTTTCCTGAACTCCCTTAAAACCTCAACATAGCAACCCTAACCCTAACCCTTTGGCCAGTCAACTGTGGTGTATTGACTATCTTACTCCTCCCACACCTCTCATCATTCCTCACAGACTTCCTGCCTTCCTTGAATCTCTTATGCCGCTCAAAAACTGATGCTCAATTCCTGCAAGTGATCTAAAAGCAGTCTGAAGCATTCCATATGTTTCTGTGACATTTTTTCCAAGTTTAATACAGAATTTTATTGCATATCATTCTTCTAAAGTGTCCTCACATCCAGATTGCATTTTTGAAATTCACCAGCTGTGACAATCAGGCTTTAGTAAAACATACCCTGAAAGAACCCTTCCAATTGCTGCTGTAGCTGTTCATTTGAAGCTGAAATTTTAATAATTGGTCTGTCATCTCATAAGGTGTATAGCAATAAGAAACTGAATTTTCAAGAGTCTATGATAAATTTAAATGCCTGTACAAAAAAAGGCTGGAAACTTATTGAATACACCACATAAATCCCAGCTTGAAGCCTCTAGTGTATCTGACCACACTGAAGAGTTGTGATACAAGAAAACAGTCTCTCTGTAGATGACAATATATATATATATATATATATATATATATATATATATATATATATATATATATTTATAAGTTATGAATGAATGAATGAATAGACACGTAAATAGATATATAAATTTGTTAATCACCATCAGTTTCAACCTTTAGCTATCAGCTGAATATATTCAATTCATGACTATCAATCCTTCTAGACTGAAAGTCATATGAATAACACAGAATTCACTTAACTTTTTAAACTTGCAATTTAAAACTTTATGATTTACACATTCAACCATACATGCCTTTATAAATGGTGTCCAATGATTTTTTTGTGTTTTATCAAGGACATAGTTAAGCAAGAAGATCAAGCTTAAAGATAATGAATTTTTAAATAATGAATTTTATAACATTTTAATAAGTCTCTGAAATTTAGAATGTCATGTTTAGGGAGTTTTGTTTTTTGTTGAAATCTGTTGGGGTTAGGATTTCTTGAATTGATGTGATGTTTAGTAATTTTTTTCTAATCTTTTCTATTATAGTAAATTAAGCATTTCTATAAAAGCCATGCTCTTTTAGATGGAAATACTGTTCTACTGAGAGAAGTTTGTTATAATTCAGATTTTATATATGTGTATGCAGGTGTGTGTAAACATAACCCATGACATTACATATATTATTTGGAGCTGAAATCAGGATGTATTCAACATGAATATGCTATGAACACTACTATATATATATATATATATATATATATAATGAGAGTGTTGGTCGTCAGTTGGCTTCAAGAAACCTTAGGTTGCAGAACAATATTTTCCATCAATTAAATATATACATAATATATATTTATTTATTATTATTATTATTATTATTATTATTATTATTATTATTATTATATAGTGTGTGTGTGAAGAAAAAATAAAACTGATCATAATAGAAGAAAAGAAAGAAAAAAAGATAGACCATGACAATTTGGTTCCCATATTTATTAATGTTTTGATTGTTTAGGCCATTTCTGTGAGTTTATCCTATTTACCAACCCCCCGCTCGGGCAGGATATGACACAAGGTCAATTTTTTAAGCGGAGTTTAACAGGTTTGAATTCAGAGTTTTCTTTCTCCCAGACTAGTTGCCTCACCAAGGCTGAAGAACCTAGTCTGCCCTACTATTTACCCATAGCTGGAGGGAGAATATTTGGATTCATACCTTTCCCAAGGGTATTAGTGCTATGTGAAATGCAATCAGTCAGGTCCAGGATTTGAACTTGTGTCGCTGTGTCCATATCCTGCGACGATAACCATTTCTGTGGGTTTATAAACCGTCACTCATAGAGAAGAAGAAAGTCTCTATATCTTTGAAACTGTATATCAAAAACCTTAAGAAAGAGTTTCAAAAACGTTAAAAATTGGTTTACACTGTTGTACTCCAGAAATCCAACTGTTAAATCTTATGATGGAAACTTCTTCAACATACATTTTAATCAAAGTCAACTCTAACCTCATCTCTTTATTAAATGACTCTTCACTTCAGTCAGTAGGGCACACACACACACACACACACACACACACACACACACACACACACACACACACACACACACACAGAGTAGCACACATAAGGAAGATAGACATATTGAAAAACATACCCTGAAAGACCCCTTTTAATACTGCAGGAAGAATTTCAAGCTGATCGCATGAACAAATTGAGCCACACTGATGGTTGGATAAATTTGGATTGAAACCTTGATTTTTAGATACTAAAATTATTATATGTCAAAAGCATTAAAAAAACTCGGTTTGAGTATGCAGGAAAATATGTTGTTTAGAAGGATGAAAATTGGTCTAAATCTTATTTTAGCTGTGAAAGTTAATTCAACTTATCTAAATTTGTTGACAGGTGGTTTGTTTGATACTGAACAGGTGACAAGCTTACACCAAAAATATATGAAAAAGTTTACTAAGTTGAGGGTTGAAGTAGGAGAAGTGTCATAGTATGAAGGATATTTGCCTCTAAAAATGAGAATTAATGGGTCTTTAACTATTAGTGTTTCTAATCTTTGTAAACTATTCCTGCCATTCCTCCTCTTCAAGGACCTTCCAACAAGCTTGACATTTTTATGCGGGACAATGCTCCATATCATGCAGCTAAAAGTGTGAAAGGGTTTTTTCAAGAAAATATTGAAGTTATGTGATGATCTGCACAAAGTCCTGGCTTAAAATTCCATCAAGAACTCATGAAAGATGATAAAAGATAATTTAAAGGAAGAAAATGTGTAACCAATTTATTGGGAAAAACTGAAAGAAAAATTGTAAAGAATAACAATTGATCTATTCAAGAAACTTGTCATGTCTGGTGGGTATTGATGTTGTGATGAAGTGATGGCTAAGAAATATCTTATAATTGCTTCAAATGAATTATTGATGTTCTGTGGGTATTGATGTTTGATGAAGTCATGGCTAATAAATATCTTTTAATTGCTTCAAATGAATTATTGATGTTCTGTGGGTACTGATGTTGTGATGAAGTCATGGCTAATAAATATCTTATAATTGCTTCAAGGTAAATTATTGATGTTCTGTGGGTATTGATGTTTGATGAAGTCATGGCTAATAAATATCTTTTAATTGCTTCAAGGTAAATTATTGATGTTCTGTGGGTATTGGTGCTGTGATGAAGTGATGGCCAATAAATATCTTATAATTGCTTCAAATGAATTATTCATGTTCTGTGGGTATTGTTGTTGGGATGAAGTCATGGCCAATAAATATCTTATAATTGCTTCAAGGTAAATTATTCCTGTTCTGTGTGTATTGTTATTGTAATGAAATCATGGCAAATAAAGATCTTATTATTACTTTAAAGTAAATTATTGATGTTCTGTGGGTATTGGCGCTGTGATGAAGTTATTGCAAATAAAGATTTTCCAATTGCTTTAAAGTAAATCATTCACAAATGTTTAATTCTTACTTCATAAACTTGATCATGAAAATAGTTTATGTATTTGGTGTATTTTTTTTAAAAGGATTTTCTTGAACAATTTTTCCCGCAATTATTTTTAATAAAATCTATTTTGCATATGAGAAATACATCATGAACTATGATTTCTATAGATTTTAAGACTTATAGTTGTAATAACAACATTTGAATGAATTTTTTTCCTATTTTGACTAATAGTGCACACATGCACATACACACAGACATACACATACACACATGCACCCACATTATATATATATATATGCTTGTGATTGATTTAGTTGAAAGATCTATTCAAATGTGTTCTTATTATCAATTGCCTTGGGGTCCATTTTATTGTGAAGACTTTAAGATAAATGGAAATGTTCTGTTGGCATTGGAGTGTTGAAGTTATTGAGAATAAAGACTTCAAGACTTCATGACAATTGTTTTATTCCAAATTTTTAATTTTTAATCCATGAACTTCATTATAAAAATGATAATTTTTATTTGGTCAACTGTATTTTCTTAATTAATTTTTTGAAATAACTTTTTTCCATAACCTAAAAATTAACAGTTACTAACCATATCATAAGTATTCTTTTTATTTAATCTTATTCATTTTTGATGGGATTCTCCACAATTACATAGAATTTATATTTACAAAATCTTGCCAAAAGACAGGCTCAGAATTTGATTAAATGTCCATTACCCAATTCACAAAATGAGTAAGATTTCCTGGTAAATCATTTTTCAACAAAGATTCTTGTTTTAATTATCTTGGAATATCTTATGTTTTCTATCAGATTTTATATCAAGTTGACTACTTTCAGGCTTTATAGTTCATTTGGTCCAGCATTCCTTCAGTTTGTAAAAGTCCTCTGGAAATTTAAGAAAAACCTTCATTTGAAAAAATACCATCAGAAAAACAAGGGAATATTTTGTTTGTCTTTTTTTGTCACATTCTTACAGACATTCGGTAAAATTGACCACAGTAAATAATAAATGGTAAATTCCACTGTGTTATATCTGCTGCTAGGCATTCAGGAATTCATGAAATTGACTGCAGCCTTTTGACAACAAATTGTCAAAATGAAAGCCAATGGCATCTCTCTCTGCAGTTTTCACAGAGCTGAAACTGTACAAGAGTTAGGGCTAAGGTTAAGATTAGAGTTTTGAAATTCTACAATGAAACAAAAACTTCTGTCTCTCAAAAAACAAAACAAAAAAAAAAGTCTGCTGTTCATGAAAGAGAAACTTTAAGAAAAACAGATTAATTAAAAGATATTCCTCAAACACTGTCAGTTACTAAACATGTCATAAGTAAAAAAACAAACAAACAAGAAACAGAAGATTTGAATGTATAGCAACCATGTTTGGAAATATGAAAATTATTGCACATTCAGTTGAGTTGGACCAAACAGAAGACAGTTTTTTTCTGTGTTGTACTGGTGCCTAACTTTAAGCAATGAGCATCAACAAGTTTGGGACAGTCCCCATGGCATACTGGCGAAAGTGATGGATTACATCCTTGAAGTAAGCAAGTTCAAACTCCAGTAGCATTTTAAAGTTCACTTTTTGATTAATACCCTCGGAAAAAGTATGGACCCCTTATTCTCCCAGCTATGGGCTGAATAGAATCTCCACTGTTCTTCTACACGGATGGATTTGACATTATGCAACCCGCAAAGGCTGATATGCCATAAAACAAATAAACCAAATGTTTCTTCTCACAAATGTTTTGTCAACTATCATAAAAATTTTACTCTATATCTTTCTTTTATTTTTTCCTTTGTATTTTTTTCATACAAAGATTTTTCTTGCTTAACATTTTTCTATGAATAAATAAATGCTTTCTCATGGATGAAATATATATCAAGGATTATTATTTTTATAAATTTCATTCATTAAATAAGTCATTCCCTGGCCCATGATGACCTGGAGTGGTAGTGCCTATTAGAGCCCTATTTCCAGATCAAGTAGATATGTTTGAGATAAGTCATTCCCAGGTCCAATTGGAGCTGGAATGTTAGTACTAATTAAAGCACTATTTCCAGATCAAATAGGTTTATTTGAGATAATTAGTCATTCCCAGGCCCAGGTGAAGCTGGAGTGGTAGTAACTATTAGAGCACTATTTACAGATCAAATAGATTTGTTTGAGATGTCATTCCCAGGCCCAAGTGAAGCTGGAGTGGTAGTACCTATTTGAGCCCTATTTACTGATCAAATAGATTAGTTTGAGATAATGTTTAGAATGATTTTAAACAATATTGGATCTTAGAATGCTGATATTTCAAAATGGAGCAGTTTCAAATTATTGTGGAGATAAACTTTTGTACCATGTATAATTGGAGACCATAATTGTAAAACTGGCTGTAGCATGAAATAATCCAACAAGAGTCAACGTGCAGTAAAATCAAGTGAGTGAACAAAATGTTCTATGAATTTCAAGATCCCATGGTAATCACTACTGACACATAATACATTCCAATAAACCATTCTCCTATTGTAACTGGAAGTATATAAATATGTACATGTAAATGTATTTGTATTATATGCATATATTTTTAAGTAAGAACATAGATGTGCATAAGTATATAGATAATGGCTATTAGACATGTGATTGATAATTATGTGCTTGCAGCTTATCAATATACACGTATACCTATGCATAATAAACATGTGTATGGTGAATAAAACTTGTCTGTGTTCAAAAATTTCCAAAGTTCAAAGGTTTATCAAATGATGTATGATTGCCATTTTATGCTGAATTCATAAATACCATTCATTCTTTTTGGTCAGGTTTGGTTTTTAAGGTGTGCTTCAATACTTAATACCAAGTTGTACACAATAATAACACTTATTTAAAAGCCTGTGGACTCTACTTGTCACAGCTTATAGTGGGTACCTGTTGTTTAGTATAGTATATAACGTTGATTGTGTACCTAACTGCTGTGTAACCCTACTCACTAAATTGCACATACCTAGATGGGTTGGGGCTCATCCCTCAACTTGAAATGATTTTAATGTTCTGTGTCAAGTGTTAATGATGAACAGAGTGCTGATTTATTTTTTCTCTTTGCAACTTGACATCTCTATTCCTGTAAGAATGGATTGCAAGTGCAACAATAATCCTGACACGTTCTGTTATATCTGCAGTAATAAGGTTTTTCCTAACCATCAAGTAAAAATCACTGACTTTGTGAAGAAAGCATATTGCGATTACTTTGGAGTCAAGCTAGGGATCAAGAGAAGCCATTCAGTCCCCACATTTACTGTAAAACGTGTGGAAAACTTGAGTGAGTGTAGAAATAGAAAAAAGAAAGAGTATGCCATTTGCCATTCTAATGTCCTGGAGGGAAGGAAAAGATCATATTATAGACTGCTATTTCAGTATGATAAATCTAAAAGGAATAAATTGCAAGAACAAGTCCCATGTCCAATACCCCAATGTTCCTTCTCCCATAAGATCAATCCCTCATGATTCAGACCTTCCTGTTCATTGGCCAGATTGTAAAATGGAATACCGCTCTGATTCCAAACATAGAGACATACTGTTGTAGCTGGAGTTGACATATACAAGCTAGAAGAGGATGACCAGCCAGTACTCTTGACATAAGTAGAACTCAACAACCTGACACAAGACCTGAACCTTTCAAAGGAGTCGGCTCGGCAGCTAGGTTCACATCTCAAAGAGAAATGTCTATTGGCACCAGGAATAATGTTATACTGGTATTGAGACCATGAGAGAGAATCTTATCAGTTTTTTACATTCTGAGATAAGTCATTATTGGTTTATTGCAACAACATTGCTGAATTGATCAAATCAATATGCTTAGAATGGAGAATTTTTATTGACTCATCCAGCAAAAGTCTCAAAGCAGTTGTACATAATGGGAATAGTTTTTCATCTATCTCTCTTGGGCATTCAGTACAAATGAAAGAAACTCACAATAGCATGGATCATCTGCTGTTTGCTTTTAACTACTAGGAGTACAAATAGTTGATCTGTGCAGATTAAAGGTGGTTGGACTGGTCCTTTGGCTCCAAGGTGCCTACATAACATATCCTTGTTTTCTGTGTCTCTGGGACAGCCATGCTGATGACCAACATTATGTCTGACAAGAGTGGCTGTTAAGATCTGGTTTGCATAGTGTTCAATCTCCCCCTCTCATTGAACCGAACAGAATACTGCTTCCACTCTTACATATCAAGCTAGGAGGAATGAAGAACTTTGTGAAGACAATTCATAGGGAAGGCAGTGGATTTGCTTTCCTCCAGACGAAGTTCCCACAGACAAGCATAGAGAAACTCAAGGCTGGTATTTTTGACAGCTCTCAAATAAGAGAGCTCATGAAGGACCCAATGTTTGACGAAGTACTGAGCAAAGCCAAACTGTACACAAGGGAGTCACTGCAATCAGTAGTTACAAACTTCCTGAGAAACCACCGGAGTGCAGAATGCAAAAAGGAAATTGAAGAGAAACAGAAGAGTTTCCGCCAACTTGGGGCATAAATGTCAGTCAAACTGAACTTTCTGCTGAGACACTTGGACAATTTTCCAAAGAATTGTGGAGATTTCAGTGAAGAGCAGGGTGAGCACTTTAACCAAAACATGTACATAATTGGAGAGCGCTAGCAAGGCTGGTGGTATGTGAACTTTCTTGCTGACTACTGTTGATGCTTGAAATGTTAAGTGGTAGCTGCCGAGCACAGGAGGAAAATCCTGAAAAGAACTTTTATACATGATTAGCTTCTTTTGTGTATTTTTCAGTTTACTATGGAACAATCTGAACTTTCCTGACAGGTGTGAATATATCAGCCCTAAATTTAGTATTGTTTGTTCAATTCAACAAGAAAATAAGTAGAATTATAATACTGTTTTAAACATTTCAAGTAAGAGCTAAAATCTTAAAAATTTGATCTGATTAAAAAAAGTGAGACTGATTTTTGGATTCAGTGTAAAAAAAACTGCCTTGAAATCAATGATTATATATTCCACCTTGGAAACATTGCACACCCATGTAATCAGTTTAAGTGTATCTGAGTGTGTGTGTGTATATATATATACGTATATATGTGTTTCTGTGTGCGCATATAAATAAAAAATATGTATAGTCTAAATATGTATGTATTTGTACATGAGTGAATATATATATATATATATATATATATATATATATATATATATATATATAGAGAGAGAGAGAGAGAGAGAGATAAATGTTTATGGTGAATATTTACTTATGTGTGAGTATCCTCGTGGCTGAATGGTTAGAAGCTTTGGTTTGATGTTTGAGTCAACCGTGTTTCGATCCCAGCTACAGGAAGATACTGTTTAGCCACACTGATGAGTTCTGATAGAACGAAACAGATCTGTCTGTGGATGACTATATATATATATATATATATGCATACACACACAGAGGGTGTAATGGGTAAATTGTCACAATCTTAAATTATTAATTATATGAATTCACTGAATTTTGGTGGGGGGGAAAGACATGAACTCTTTTATCCCTCCAGCTATAGCTTAAATATTATCACTACAATTCTTCAACAAAATGGCTTTGGCATTAAATAACCTGTGAATGTTGATATGCCATTAAACAAAAAATCCAACCCAAAACCGTTTTTTCTGGTTTTGTCTACTGTGCAGCAAACTAGAGTCAGTTCAGCACTGTCTGTGAGGAAAGCAGCACCATGATGCAATTTACTCCTCCAGAAATTTAAAAGTTGCATGCTGTACTGCATGGCATTTATATTAGAAGACCTAATTCAAAGATTTCAAAGTCTTTGGGTGTCATAGAGGCCTACATCAAGTGCCTAGAGAAAGACAGAATTGCTTGTAATCAAGAGGGCAGCTGGTGGAAAACCCTACATCTGGCAACATGACTCTACCTCATGCCACTCAAGAAGGAGAACCCAGTGTTAGTGGTCAGAAAATATCTGCAAACACATCACCCCTAAAATTTGGCCACCTAACTCCCCAGATTACAATCCTCTTGATTATTATTATTATTATTATCATTATGATTATCATTATTATAGTTGAGTGAGAGACCAACAAAACTCTGTCCAACACCAAAAATGAACTGAAGGCAAGGATAATGGCAGCATTCATCAATTTAAACAAGAAGACATTCAGAAAAGCTTGCAGAAGATTCAAAAGTTGTGTAGAGGCCATGGTTGAAACCGATGATGATTTTGTAAAAATAATTCAATCTATAGTATTTCAAGACATTTTTACATAATTTTAGTAAATGTAAATGATAAAGTGAGATGTGTTATTTAAATCATTAAATAATCTAGATATCACTTTACCCATCAGAACACACACACACACACACACACACACACACACACACACACACACACACACATATATATATATATATATATATATATATATATAAGCACTAAAAAAATATACATTGTTTGAAAAGTACATAATATTACTTGTATTTATATATATATATATATATATATATATAACCAAAAAAAAATGTATAAGTAAATTTGTGAAACATGTGATAAGACCACTAAGACTTACCTTTATATATATATATATATATATATATATATATATATATATATATATATATCCACTGGCTGGTATTGTCAGATGCACAAATCATATAAAATTTACACTTCTACTTTTTGCACATCTGGTAATTCACTGTTGTATGCACATTTGTAAAAGGCAATAAAAAATGATGTCAGGCTAAGCTAAGTAGGAAATGTTTGATAACATTTCCTCCTCATTTCATTAATATGTAGCATTATAACTGATAACCAGTAATCAACAGATAAATGAAAGACATTTTCTGATATTCGTCAGGAAGACATCACTGGAAATATTTCCAATATTATTTACTAAAATCCAATAAAATTCCTTGCAAACAAGACAACTTAGTCTATCACAATCACCATTTTTTTTGTTGCTGTTAGGGGCAGGGATAAAGTTTCTTACAAAACCGTGTACATAGATTTTTGCTTTTTAGAATAACTAAATTGAATAATTGATGAACGAATGTTCACCAATGGTCTGGGAGCAAGGGGTTCAATCCCAGGTTGAGTCATACCAAAGACTCAAAAAATGGTTATTGATGCCACCTTGCTTAACATTAGCATTATAAGGTAAGGATGAAGAGTAAAGTGGAGCAATCCAGAGAATGGAATTGCGCCATCCCCAACACCTTGGTGTAGTAACTATTGAAAAGAGAGACTTCAGGTCACCCTCAACTAAGGTCGACTATAAGCTCATCTGTGGCCTCTTGCATGGACATAGTTATGACCAGGTCATGTGGCTAATGACTAAGCTTTTTGAGGCCAGCTGAAGGACACCATAGACTGATACAGCAAATATATTCATGAGCCTTTTGAAAACTTTAATATACCTTGAATCTGCCATTCATGCAATTGATCATCACACATAGCAAGCTTTTTCACCACCCACCACAGGCCATCACACAGTAAGGCTTATTAAGAACTTTAAGCCTTACAGCCCATCACACACAATAGTGCTAAAAGCTCTCTACTAGATATACAGATGGCAATTCTATGCATACCTTACTAGGACCATATCATTACATCTCACACAAGCACTATCTGTTATAGAGGAGAGTAAGTATATGTATGTGCATAAGTAAATAGATAAGTTCTATTACATATGAACAATGATTGTGTGCTTGCAGTTTATCAATATAAATTTATCATCATCATCATCATGTCGTGCTGCCAGCACGGATATCCCTGACCCTCTCTCGCCACTTCTCCCTATCATTCATCGCCTCCGGCAGGTCTTCTGGGTTACATCCCGTGTCCTCACATATCTGCTGTATGTAAGTTTGGGCTGGTCGTCCTGCTTTTGCTTGGCCATATGTGGGGGTCCATAGGAGTACGTCACTTACGAGCTCGTCCTTGCTTCTCCAGCAGTGTCCAGCGTGTCTGGCTTATCTAACCTGTATAGTTTTCGTGATGGGAGGCAGGTGGCCGTACAGTTGGCGTCTCGTGGGGTGTTGTCGCCAGGACTTGTTCAATATTGCTCTCAACATTCTTGTGTAGTTGCCGTCAAGTTTCTTCTCCAGCCGTTTAGTTAGCGTTCGTGAAGTGCATCCATGCATAATATATGTATGGTGAATAATCAGTTTAAATTTGTCAGTATATGTGTGTATATATGTATGTAAATCCCTGCTTAAAGCATCTCGTGTGTCTCACCACACTGAAGAGTTGTGATACAACAAAACAATCTGTCTGTGGATGACAATATATATATATATATATATATATATATAAAAAAGTTATGAATGAATGAATCAACACGTAAATAGATATATAAATTTGTGTGGATGTATGTGTGCATAAATAAATGATATGAATGGCGAATAATCAGTTATATATACATATATATATATATATATATATAGATTGATAAGTAAATGTGTATGGTAAATAATCAGTTTAAGTGTGTCAGTATGTGTATGTGTATGTATTTATATGTGTGTACGTGAGTGTATGTGTGAGTGTCTATGTGTGTGTGTATGTGTGTGTAACCAATAATATAGATGGAGAATAATCAGTTCATGAGTGTGTATGGGGATAGATAGCTAGCTAGATAGATAGATGGATAGATAGATAGATAAAGGTGAATATTTTTTTGTGTGTTTATATATATATAATATCATCATCATCATGACGTGCGGCTAGCACGGATATCCCTGACCCTCTCTCTCCACGTCTCCCTATCATTCATCGCCTTCGGCAGGTCTTCGGGTTACATCCCGAATCATCACATATCTGCAGTATGAATGTTCGAGCTGGTCGTCCTGCTTTTGATTGGCCATATGCGGGGGGTCCACAGGAGCACATCACTTACGATCTCGTCTTTGCTTCTCCAGCAGTGTCCAGCATGTCTGGTTCGTCTAGCTTGTATAGTTTTCATGATAGGTGATAGGTGGCCGTACAGTTGGTGCTGTGTGGGGTGTTGCTGCCAGGATCTGTTCAATATTACTCACAACATTCTTGTATAATTGCCGTCGAGCTTCTTCTCCAACCATTTAGTCAGCGTCCAAGTAGTGCATCCATACTGCAGTATCGACACGACCGCAGCCTGGAAGAAACTGCGTCTCATTTTATCGGTCAGGTTTGATTTCCATATGATTGAAAGCCTATCGATAGATGACCATGCCTTCGTTAGCCGTATGTCAATGTCTTTTTCGGTTGATGAGATGCTGCTTCGTAGGTAGGCGAATTTGTCAACCAGTTTCAGGGAGGTTCCGTCTAGTGTGGAGATGTCGCCTTTCTGATTAAAGCACATAAATTCAGTTTTGTGTGCATTGACATGGAGTCCAATGCCTGCAGTGGCTCATTCCAAACTATGCAGTAGTGTTTTGGCTTGGTTGGGTGTATTCGCCAGTAGCGCTATGTTGTCGGCGGAGTCGGCGTCGGTAATTGTTTTTGCGGGGTACCTTCTGCTTCTTTTCTTTGTCAACTCAAAGCCGTTTTCCCTAATGTTATCAATCGATGTCCTAAATATGTAGTCTAGGCAGATGATGAAGAGGTATGGGGCAAGCGTATCCCCTTCCAGCACTCCTGCTACAATGTCGAAGTAATCTGTGTCTCCATCCGGTGAACACACTTTCACTTTGGTGTTTCTGTAGAGAATCATTATTGCTGCTACGGTTTCTTCTGGTAGGCCGTATGCTAGTAGTATTTGTTCCATCTTCCCTCTGTGGATGGAATCGAAGGCCTTGGTAAAATCGACAAATAGTAATGTCGCCTGTAAGTTTTTTGCCCTCACGCCTTCTAGGATTCTACGAATGGTCAATATATTTGTGAGGTCATGGACCTGTTTCTTCTGAAGCCATTTTGGTTTTTCCTCAGGATTTTGTTGATTTGGTGTACTATGCGGTTTCATAGTAGGGCATTGTAGATTTTGGCTGCTATGGATGTGAGTGTTATACCTCTATAGTTCTCGGCTAATCCGAGGTCACCCTTTTTAGGGAAGGGGAGGATGCATCCCTTCGTCCATCTGTCTATCGGATTTTGGTTATAAACTGCGTTGCAGTGTCGGAGCAGTATGTCGTTGAATTGTCTTGTCTTCCACACTTCTGGGGGAATCTCGTCAAGCCCTGAAGCTTTTCTATTTTTAATTTTTCTAAGAACCGAGTCGAGTTCTTCTTTAGTGAACGGCCCTAGTTTAATGTCTAATTGCTTACTGATAACTCTGGTGATCAGTTCCTGCGTAATGTTCGGAGGGTTAGCTAGTAGATTTTCAAAATGTTGGTGTTTATATATATATATATATATATATATATATATGAATATATATATATGCAGATCTTGAAATAGTTTAAAAATAACAGACCTGCCAAAAGAGGGGTTTGATGCTAAGGAAAACATTTTTTTCTGAATCCTTGGCCAACAACCATCATCAGTAGAATCTTAATGATATAAATAAAGATTTGTTATGAATTTAATAGAATATATGGCTTCAGATATGGTTGAGAATAACTAACCTGACAATCAACTTTGTGTGAGTTGTTGCTTTTTATATCTTAAAATATTTCATTATTGTAATATTCTGCTACTTGTTCGGCATTTTCATTATATTTCAAACTTTTATATTTTGGTTTTACTGCCATTTTAGATCTTATAACTAAATTTACCAATTTTAATTCTACACACACACACACACACACACACACACACACACACACACACACACACACACACATACATATATACACATTTTTCCATATGATGATGATGATGATGATGATGATGATTGTATTTCTTTCATTGTAATTCTAGTTGCTTTTCAGTGTTGTGTGGATAAGAAACAAAGATGAAAAGTAAGTTACTGTGATTAGATTTGATTTGATTTGATGCCAATGGTAAAGCTCTTTTATCTCAGGTGCTAGTGCAACTATAGGAAAAGACAAGCTTTCGGAGACAAAAGGAACATTAGTTTAAGTCTGATGATGAGGTTTGATGCTTATTAATGACTGTAATTCGAATAGTCAAGATAAAAAAAAAAAGAAACCAGAATTAGAATGAAAGAAATACTAGTCAAAAGTTAAAGATGGTTGACAATAATAATGTTTTAACAGATATAGTCAAAATGAAAAAAGAATTAAAATGAAAGAAGCACTAATGAAAAGTTAAAACTATTGGCAATAATATTTTGTAACAAGTCACTATTAGTACAACTATTAATATTATAGTTAAAATCAATTAAAAAATGTGTTCTTCCTGGAAATTTTGAGATGCAATATTATCATACAAAAACCTTTTCTTTTTCACAAAGACACATCCAGATCTTAGCTGCCTTCAAAATATAATTTTGTTCAATGATGTCCTTGGCTTTTCTCAGGGGTGTGTCATGTCCAGCAACTTTTGGAGAGTTTCAAATAGAACCTATGATTTGGCTCTTATGAATTCATTAGCATTGTTCTATAAGAAAGAAAGAAAAAAAATCATAACAAAGATAAAATGTAAGGTCAATCTCAGGGAAGGCTGCTGCTGTTGGACATGATGAAACAAGTGATGATAACTATATTCTCTTGAGTGATCCTGTTCAAAACACCTTCAGGGTCATGGGATATGAATTTCACAAGATATAAAAGTCATCTGATGACAGCTGGAAAGTACACTGGCAAACACAAAGTTTCAGCAAAGGTTAGAAAAAGACACTGAAGACTTGCTTGATACTGCATATGTCACTTGGAGAAAGATGTATTCAAATTAGTATTGCAGCAAACAAAAATCATTAGAAGAAGGCAGTTGATCATTAATATAGACAGCCTCAGAAATGACACTGGGCTGCATTTGGTTGGTGATGCAAGATTAAGAAACTTCAAGAGGATCTATCCATTCAATTTAGAATCCAGGAAGGATAAGGTAATTTCCTTGGATACCAGACAGTTGATATCAAATTTTCCTTGATATTTCTTAGTAAATACTAGGATGAGTCAAAATTTTTGCCATATTTTGGTATGTAATAGTTTGCAGTATGTATATCACATGACCAAAGCAGTTCAAGAGATTGCTGGCATCTGCTGTGGGGGGTTGTTGGTGTGCTGACACGTTGTGCATTTCTACACTCTGTAAATGATTTAAAAGCCACAGAAATGAAAATGTAACATAGTCTAATTCATGAACTTATGTTTAATGAGCTCATCCAGGACACTCATTTGGGGAGTCTTACCCCTTTGGCTCAGTCAGCCCTGGGCGGTAGAATACACCGATTGCATCTCAGCAAAGGGGTAAGACTCCCCGAATGAGTGTCCTGGATAAGTGATCTGATGGTGAGGCTTCAGTAATGTTGGAGCTTTGGGGAATGCGGGTACTCCTTCCTTGCTATTGCTACCAGGTCTACTCTGGCTGGGAGTGGTAACATCGGAAAGGTCCTATCTCTGGGTCAAATAGAACTGTTTGACATTTAAACTGTGTACATATGCTAAACTGAATTGTGTGAACTAGAATTTTTTTTACATTTGAATGTGCGTGAACAAATGACAGATAAGCAATCTGATGGTGAGGCTTGTGTAATCTTGGAGCTTTGGGTGTGCTTAGCATAATGGTTGTCATCTAGGAAATGGAATCAGTAACCAGAGTTCAAATTCTGGACAAGGCTGTCTGTATATCATGTTGTGCTGATGCCCTTTAGAAAGGCATAGATCCATCTGTTCTCCTCTTTACTATTTGTAAATAGTAGGGCTACTTTAGACTGTGTTCTTCAGTCTTGGTTAGGCCACCAGTTTTTTAAAAATACTCTGGATTCAAACCAGTTACACTCCTCAAAAAACTGACCTTGTGTCACATCTTGCCCATGGCAGAGTGATTGGATAAGTACACTCAAGCAAATAGACTCATATATATATAAATCTATGCATAAATCTAATAAGTTTTTTTATGTACATGGATAGATTGATAGATTGATAGATATGTTTTATATATATACTGGTTTATAACCAAAATTGTTTAATCTTGCAAAATATTTGTTTAGAGGCTATTCAAATTAGTAGCAAATAAAACAATGCTCCAGACTTGAACAGAGGTCTGTCATCAAATTTTTGTTGGCTTAGAAGTGCAAACCACGTGAAATTTATAGAAGAATGTATTATGCACATGGAGGGGTATGTTT
Organism: Sepioteuthis lessoniana; assembly: GCA_963585895.1. Classification (NCBI taxonomy): domain Eukaryota; kingdom Metazoa; phylum Mollusca; class Cephalopoda; order Myopsida; family Loliginidae; genus Sepioteuthis; species Sepioteuthis lessoniana. The sequence goes on along the minus strand of CAUZXS010002861.1, from coordinate 94,402 downwards.
TAATTAAAGAAATATTAGCAAAGGAGATAAATATGGGGTTGCCACAACAAACCTGTGTTGAAAAAACACTCTATGGAGTGGAAATACACTGACTCTCCAGTAAAGAAAAAAAGTTCTGGACACAGTGGTCAATAAAAAAGGTCATGCTGACAGATTTCTGGGACATGACAGAACCTATCACTATTGCCTTCCTTGCAAAAAGTGCAATGGTAAACAATGCTTCATATTGCCGACACCGTTGGCAAAATTCATCTTATTTATTGAATGGCCCGCTTATAAATCATCATCATCATCATCATCATCATCATCATCATCATCATCAGGTCTTGCCTCTAGCACAGATTTCCTTGCTTCTCCCTCACCACTTGTATCTATCGTCCATCACTTTTGGCAGGTCTTTTAGGCTACATTCAGTGTCTGCACAGAGCTACTGTAGATAAGTTCTTGCTGGTCATCCAACCCTTGCTCATCCATGTGTCCAGAGGAGCATGTCAGTTATGAGTTTACCCTTACTTCTCCAGCAGTGTCCCACATGTCTGGTTCATCTTATTCGGATGGTTTTAGAGATGGGAGGAAGGTGGCCGTATAGCTGTTGCTTTATCAGAAGTTGTTTCTGTAAATAAACAGCAATAGATTTATACATAGATTTATACTGAGAAATATCATTTATCTTTAATTGTAGAGAGATTTTGAATTCACAGTCATGTCATGTGTCAACAAAGATAAAAGACACTATTTAAATCATTGAAAATTCTTTTTCATTGCTATCCAATTGGCTTATCATATTATGCCAGTTAAATCTAATTCAAAATAAAATTTTCATATTTAAGTTTGAAAATAGGAAAATATTTTATGTTACAAATGTAAAATTCTCTTTTATAAAAGTGAAATATTTTCACATTCTTTAGGTACAGATCACCATGTATATTAATTCAAAGATGACTCTGATCTATGTTTCTTTTTAAATTCAACTCTTTTCCTTTTTTACTTCACTTTTTTGCCAAAATTAAATCAGACATTTTATATAAGATTACAATCAGCAGCATTTGTTGTAAAATTACAATTCCTTTATGACATCTGTTTTAAGCATTTTATTTTTATATCCTAAAAGAAAAACAAAATTTCAGTAACTAGAAATAGTGATTTTTTTATCCTTTTTCATATTATGAATAATGAAATTTAGAATCTTATGAGCAAGGGATGTTTGTTTCATTATTTGGTTTATAAAGTTAAAGAATTAAAAAGGTAGACATTTTAAAAATAAGAAAGGAGAGTATTAAAAACTACATTATGATGCTTGTATCTTTTATTACTCTTTCTAATTAAGATTAAAACACAAGAACCTCATCCTGAAATAATGATGGAAGTAGTATGTGTGTGATAGAATTTACTTGATGTGGGTTAAGCTGGCTTCACATATAGAATTAACAACATCTCAGATTACTGTACTTCATGCTTGACGATTGGCAGAAGTCTTGCTATTTATGGTTCCATTGATTGACACCTTAAAGATGTGGGTTGGACATGAGCTCCAAGTCTACTTTACAGTGGCTAGACAGCTTGTTAGTTGACCACTAGGCATTTTCTTCATCCACAACGAAGGTTTGATGAAATTGCCTTGTTGATCCTTTCTGATATGAGGAACCACAGTGTGTGTCTGAGTCTTCAACATGGTAGCACTCCTTGGAGACTTTAGAACTTGAAAGAAAGAAGGAGTTATACAATAGGAGGCTGAAAAGTTCTTGGCACAGCCAAGAAAATGACATTTTTTTTTTATTTAAATGCTTATTAATTTTTTTTCTTTTTTGAAGAATGAAATTTGCGAATTGATATTTTAAATGCATCGAACGTTAGATGAATATGTTGAATTGTCTTTCATCCACCACCAAAAAACAAGTACTGTCATGACCATTTTGTGGTGAAAAGAAGCAGTGACACAAAAGCCTTCCAAACAATTCTACAAACTTTACTATTCTGTAAGGCTGGTCGAGGACATAGTTTACAGATTTTCTGACCAGTTGTCTTGACATTTCTATAAATGGCAAATGGAGCCTATATTTAAGCCCACTTTGTTTCTGGTAGAGGATACATTGCTTACATGACTATAACTTGTTCATACTATTTTCAAAACTATTTTTCAATCTCATTGTTTTTTTTTTACATTACATATTTTAACATTTTCAAAAATCTTGCCAATAATCTTGAATATTATATATTAAGGTGAGTCAATCCCATCAAATTCAATCTTTTACTAGAGATTATTGTGAATAATGAATAGAATTCTCAGTGTTATAAACCAAGACTTAAAACCATTTAACTGTGTGCAAATAAATAATTTCTGGTCTGTTTGAGAATGTTACCAACAAACTATTTACTTAGCAATCATATATATTTACATAAACAGAATTGGGCATTTAATAACCTACAAGGGTTGATATGCCATAAAATGCAAATGAATCAAACTGATAAAGTAGGTAAAAAATTTTAAAATATTCTGATTCTATGAGGAAATTCAGTTACTCCAGATGCTTTAGCTGAAGTTGAGAAGGTGACAAACTGTACTAAACTATGAAATGCTGACCTCACTAGATACTCTCTGAGTACTAATCATTGAATTTGCCTCTGTGGCTGGAAGCACAGCATTGGAATCTACAGTTTTAGACCAACTTGACCTTGCTTCATCAAGTTTTTTGTGACCAAAGCAAAATTTCTTGAATCATCACTTACACTGTCACACAACAAATGTTTTTGGTTGATTCCACTGAATTGTGACCCAGCTTGAACTCATAAAGCATAAGTTCCTGAATTAGACAATATTTCACGACTTCATCTGTATGACTTTCAGACCACTTATGGATAGAAGTAAGGCACAATATGTCAGTCCACTAACTACTATGATACTAACAACCACAGTAGGTCCTTTCCAAGGCGTAAACTACTCCGGTCATATGATATACATGCCACAAAATAGCATGTACCAAAAGAAGGAAAACTCTGAATTCAAACCTGTTAAACTCTACTTAAAAATTGACCTTGTGTCATATCCTGCCCGAGCGGAGGGGTCGGTAAATTGTACCAAAATATTGCAAAACTTTTTACTCGCCCTAGTATTTGTTATATGAATCAAGATAATAAACATGACAAATTTTTATTTGAAAATTCATTGTCTTGCCTGTGTGAAAGATGAACTGTTAATATCAAAATGACCAGGCTTAAAATTAAATTAATAAATTTTTCTCCAATATTCAGCTGCCAAATCCTGAAATTTCTTAAGAACTCTTCTCTTGTAAATTGTGGCGTCACCAATTTGAATAAATAAAAAAAAAAAAAAGAAGGTTTTTGTTCTTATGTTCTTATATCATACTTTTTAATTTTGCCATTTTTATTCAATTTAGAAATATTGAAAAGAGAGCACATTATTCATCAGATAAATAAAATGTTTCAATTTGATTGAGATAGATTCTTCAGCTAGACAAGCTGTCGATGAAATGTTTATGCATTTTCACATACACATTCACTGATACAGACAAGCTCGTTTCATAGTGTGCATATATATATATATATATATATATATATATATATATATATGTATACTGATGCCTGCTTGTATATATATGTATAGACAGACAAGTTAATAGATAAGTAGATTATGTATATAATTTACTTATTTATTAACTTGTCCATCTGTATATACATATGTATATATTTATGTGTACCTAATGAACACATCCCTGCATGAGTGAAAATTTTTTCAAATGCAACAAAAGTAAAATGAATATATAAAATGTTTCATAGTGTGCATATATATATATATATATATATATATATATATATATATATATATATATATATATATGTATATATATATATATATATATATATATATATATATATGTATACTGATGCCTGCTTGTATATATATGTATAGACAGACAAGCTAATAGATAAGTAGATTATGTATATAATTTACTTATTTATTAACTTGTCCATCTGTATATACATATGTATATATTTATGTGCACCTAATGAACACATCCCTGCATGAGTGAAAATTTTTTCAAATGCAATAAAAGTAAAATGAATATATAAAATGTAATGTATGTAGATGTATTAAGTTTTAATATTTATTATATTTGGTTTTACAAATGCGTGCATGTGTTTTACAATATGGACATATATATGTATATATATATATATATGTATGTATGTGTGTGTATACATATATATATGTGTATGTGTGTACATGTATGTGTGAGTTTGCATGCATATATATATATATATATATATATATATATATATATATATATATATATATATATGTGTGTGTGTGTGTGTGTGTGTGTGCACAATAAAGACATTTTTACATTCATTCTTATAAGCATATTTTAATCTTTGGAAATTGAAATTGAAAACACATGGAAAAAATTTTTCCATTTAATACACATGGCTTTTTTAATGATTATTTTATTCGCTTTTTATCCTTTAATCTACAAACTATTGTCTGAACACTGGGAAAGAGAGAAGCAAAAAAAAAAAGGGGAGAAATATGCAACAAAGCACTGATTTTAATATGACTGATTTGCAAAACACAAACAAAATACTGGTTATTATCAAATTCAGTTTTCACCATTTGAGCTCCGCAAAAACTCTTAATAGAATTCAAATAGGCTTTCTTGGATATTAAAATGAATATAAACGTTTTTGTATTTGCAGAATTTTATCCTTCATTTTCACAAGTTAGAATTGATTAAACATTTTTTTCTATGCCTTTAGTTGTTTAAAAATATTTTCATGGTAAATCTATTGTTCTTTTACAAACCTTCTACAATATATAAATGTCTGATTTGTAGTGATTGAATAAGATGTATATATTTTCCCAACCATTCTACCTAGGGTAGGATGTGACACAAAGTCAATTTTTGTGGAGTAAAGCTGGTTTGAATTCAGAGTTATCCTTCAACTAGACTTGTTGCCTTACCAAAACTAAAGAACCCTATCTGCCCTGCTGTTTACCCTTAACTGGGAAAAAGAGATGGATTCATGCCTTTCCCAAGAGTGGTAGTGTGAAGTGAAATTAGAACAGCTTCTTCCAGGATTTGAACTAGGATTGCTGATTCTATTTCTTATGATGATAACGGATAGGCTGAGAGGTTGTGATCGTCATAAGATGATTGAGTTAATAGTACGGTTATTCACAAAGTTTTGTTAGTTTAGTATACAGGCCAAAGTTTACCTGCTCTAACTAAATGGTCACCCATGTAAGTACTAAGCGGCCTCTTAAGAAACAGAATGAATAAATAGATAATAAGATTAAAAGACTAACAGATAGATAGATAGATAGATGTGTACGGAATGGGATAAAAATAATCATAGATAGATACATACATAACAACCATTATTTCCTTCAAATGTTGATGTCACCTTCTAACGTCCTTATGATGGTATATCAATAATGAATTCCTTTTGGACTATTCTTTTTGTCAAATTTTTCTCCATATATATATATATATATATATATATATATATATATATATTTAAGTATATATCTAATGAAAGAAATGTAAATAAAGTTTTCAAATTTCTCTCTCTCTCTCTCTCTTTCTCTCTCTCTCTCTATATATATATATCTAAGTATATATCTAATGAAAGAAATGTAAATAAAAAAGTTTTGCAGTAAAAAGTTGCTTAATGCTTTTATAGTAGAGCAGACATAAAACTTCAAAATTATAAGACTTATAAACTCTTGAAATCTTTCATTTGAAGTTTCAGATGGAGTGCACAATCATCAGACAAAAATTAATCTCCAATGATTACATGAGGTGTAGGAGTGTAAAGTCACTCTTTTCTTGCTATTCTTTTTTTCCACAGGGGACCTGAATTAGTAGTACCTGTAAGAGTAACGTCGATGGGTCCAAGAGTTCTGTTTTAGATGAAGATGTGTTCCCCGGTATAAAATTATTGTGATGATACATTTTTATACCATGTACAATGAAAAACCATAGCTGTTAAATTGAATTTGGCATAAAATAACTCTAAATAGATTCAAATGCCATATATATATATATATATATATATATATATATATATATATATATATATATATACATTGCCTTTTTCATACAAATAATGTTCTGAAAATTAAAAACAAATTCCTGTTTATTTCTATAAAAACTAAAAGAGATCCAATGAGCCCAATGAGTGTTGTATGGAGCAAGTTTTCAGCTATAACATTTTTGTTCTATATAGTTACCACCATTGACTTGGCATTTTTCACAGTTACTGTAAACTTTTATGAGCTTAGCATATAGGCGCTTGTTCATTGCTGGTGAAAATGTGTAGGCTTTCATGGTGAGTATATGAAAAAAAAGTGGTCTGTAGCTGAAAAGTTGCTCTATCTAATTGTGTTATTATGTTCCCAGTATATGTTGTTTCTATGGAAATAGATAAGAGGCCTTACTTTTGGAGCAAGCTTCTGACCAACAAGCCATTCTGGTTCTTGCTCATGAAAACACCCAGTTAATGATGTTGATAATCAGGAAAAATTGTGCTTTGTAGCTGAAAGTATGATCTAACCAACAGCATTAGTGTACTGTAACAATATAATAAAGAATATCTGGAAATGAATCAGAGGTATTTCTTCCAGAGAACACTTATATATGTTGATTTAATTTTCTTATAAAAGATTATTTACTGAAATGATATAAATATAGATATATATATAAATTAAGCATGGACCGCTAATGACAGTTTATCTGATCTTTCTGATAAAATAAAATAGGAGTTCTTCTGTGTTGGTACTATTGTATGGCTGCATCACATGGACTCTGACTAAATGTCTGAAGAGAAAGCTTGATGAAAACTAAGCAGGGATGTTGCATGTGGTCTTAAACAAACCCTGAAAGTAGTATCCAACAAAACAGCTGTTGTACGGCCATTTATGTCCCATCACTCAAATCCTCCAAGTAAGGTGAGCAAGACACACTACGTACTGCTGGTAAAGTAAGGAAAAACTCATAAGGGATGTTCTTTAGTGAATGGATACACCAGCATTGGTGGACCAGCAAAAACTTACATTTACCTGCTCTGTGTGGATACTGAAAGCCATCTAAAGTACTTACTAAGAGTGATTGCCAATAGGCATAGATGGTGAAAGAGAGTCAAAGGAATACATGCTGTTGGGATGCCTTAATAATGATGAAGAAGGCAAACTTTTTTTTTACTTATAGCTATTAAAGCTGCAGGTATATGAATGAGTTTATTCATTTCATCATATTTGATTATGACTAGAATGCTAGTAACATCTATATCAACCATATCGATAAGATTTTTGTTTTCAGTTTGGCATGAAAATCAACTAGAAAATAAACCAACACAAAAATGAATTCTAAAAATTAGAAAAACAAAATCAGATGTACTAAAAGTTAATTATTTTTTGATTTTTTGTTCTTTATTGTTTTTTTATAGGAGTATTTCTTCTTGCTTGTACCAGAGAAAAAAAAATGCTTATCTTTCATCACAGTGTACAAATTATTATTATTTCTAAAATGGTCACTAAAAAATAAAAATATTCCAATTGTAATTTCTTCGTTTTTTTCTGCTTACCAATGTTATTTTTTTCTTATCTCTTGTGAAAATGACTGTGTATATATGAGTGTATGCATAAGAGGGAGGAAGAGATAAAGTACATGTTTGAGTATATGTGTGTATTCATGTAAATGTGTGTAGGTTTATGTTTTTATGTAAATATATATATATATATATATGCAGTCATGTCAGTGTATCTGTATGTGTGTGCGTATTGTATGTGATTAAAAACAATTTTTTAATACTTGTTGTTTTCAAGTCAGCCTAGTGAACAGGGGTCAGAAATATCTGCTCCTAGGAAAATTGGTTGTTTTGAAGATGAAAGACAAAGGACCATCTAATTTAGTTGAGCTGGAAGAAAAGAAGTAAAGAAAAGAAAAGATATGCAATAGTAAATAAACTTGACTTATTTTTTCTTTTCATTTTTTAATTTTTTATATTGGTTTTTGGTATAGTACACTCACTCAAAATTGATAATCAGATGAAAATGTTTAGTTTTTGTTTTATATTAAACAATTCTAAAGTTTTACTTATATGATAAGATGCAAATTAAAAATAAATAATAAAGGATATTCACAAGGTTATTGCTTTTAATTTAGATTAATTAATTGGATAGATAGATAGATAGATAGATATTTACAAAGCTTTGATTAGTTCAGCACAAGGCCAACAATGTGTACATAAATCTATGATATTGAAAAATATAAATAGAATATATAAATATACTTAAGATAAACATGGAAAAAGAGGGGGAATGAGCAGAAGTGAGAGAGAGATGAACTGGGTGATATCTATACTGACTATGCGTGTATGTGGACATATATGTATATATAGATATATATAAATATATCTTTATAGATAAATAAGAATAGAGTGATATGTCTTGATAGGTAGGTTGCTAGCAAGCTAGATAGGTAGGTATAGACTGAGATAGATAGATAGATAGATAGATAGATAATAACAGAGATTAATAGATATATAGATTGATAAGAGCAGAATTATGTAGCTTAGTTGCTAAAAAGAGATAGATAAACTAGCAGAATGAGTAATTATTAAATGGATTAATAATAATCATGACTTGATACCTATACATCTTGCAATTTGCTAAATATTATATTAAAATACTGATGCAAACACAAACACACACACACACACACACACAAATAAATAAATAAATAAAATTAAAGAAAAATCTAAATAGATATTTTCTGACTTTCTGACACAGCTTCCAGCAATTGATGCAAATAGCTTTTATTTCAACTTCCTAAATATTCCATTTTTGTTTTTATTGTATGCATTTATTGAGGACAATAAAAATACCAAGAAAATTTTACATCAGATCAAGTTTTGACTGATTGAATGGCTTTGGGACACTTTCAATGATTTGTCATCAAAATAAACTGTTTATCATAAGAGATAGATTTTTAATGCTAATTGATGTGAGAAAACTTGATTAGAATTTTAAAACCATATTTTCTATTGACATTAATTTCATACAAATCTTTAGAATTTCCAAATCCTCATATGTTTCCAAACACAAAATTCTATGTACACATAAAAGGATAAAAGTGTTATGGATTCCATGATGATGTCTTCAATATATAGAAATATGTGAAGGTAGCAAAAAGACTTCTTTGTACAGGCCTCTGGGAAGAAAGAAACATTATTAGTTCCAGTATAAGTGAATCATATTAGAGGTGGCAGAACATGACTGACCAATACAAAAAATAAGGTAGAAATGTGGTTATAATGAGGACATACTTGCCTGAAAAATGTGGCCATGGATTGTGTGTGTTGACCAGTTGCCATTAAAACTGTGTCATTCAACATACAGATGACATGAGTGTTTGGCAGTGCACATGAAAAGTCTCCACCTGTCGTATGCAAAGTCCGCACTATAGCTAATCATTGGTGGTGGTGACTTTCAGTAAAAACAGGAAATACTGAGTGCTCCTGCAGTTTGTTTTGACACAAACTTGCTGTATGTCTGAGAATACTGTTATTCCTTGTGCTCCCAATGTGATATTCAGTTTCCTGTTGTTTTATCAGTTGTGCTGCCAGTTAGCTGATATTCATCACTTGTTTAACACGGGAAACACACAATATAAGTTTATATACCAACAAAAAAGATAGGTTGTTGTAGATTACAGAAAAAGACAAGCCATCTATAAGTTTACACACCGATACAAAAGATAGGTGGCAACACATAGCAAATGACATGCCACCTTTAAGTTTACTCACAAATACAAAAGATAGGTGGCAGTACATTATAGGAAATGACATGTCATCTATAAATTTACATACCAACTAAAAACATAGGTGGCAATACATTATAGGAAATGACATGTCATCGATAAGTTTCCATACCAACCTAAAGATAGTTGGCTGCACATTTCAGGAAATGATAATCCATCTATAAGTTTACATATTAGCACTAACAATAGGTAGCAGCACATTACAGGAAATGACAAGCCATAAGTTTTCCCCATCCAGTTTACAATAACCATACACTTGCACTGATACTCATGTCATTTTTATAACAATGGCCTGTGATATTTTCAAGGTTGAATTTATAACAGCTGATTTCCAAGCAGTTTTTTATGCTGAATCCAAAAATCATGCTCATTTTTTCTAATCAGATGTTTTCTAATTAGATGTTTAAGATACAAGTTCTTACAATAGAGTTATAAAACTGTTCTAAACATTTCAAGTATATATAGAACAGTATTATAACTCTATTTGTTTTCTTGTTGAACTAAACAAATAATGCTAAATTTAAGGCTGATATATTCGTAGAAAGCTATAGTAAATAGAAAAATATGCAAATTATGTGATTCATATATAAAAGGTCTTTTCAGGGACTTCCTCCTGTGTTCGACAGCCACCACATCCCATTTCAAGCATCAACAGTAGTCAGCAAGAAAGATTACATGCCACTGACCTTGGTAGTTCTCTTCCATAATGCAAATGTCTTAATGAAAGTGCTTACCCTGCTCTTCACCGAAATCTCCACAGTTCTTTGGAAAATAGTCCAAGTGTATCTGCAGAAAGTTCAGTTTGACTGACATTTATGCCCCAAGTTGGCGGAAACACTTCAATTTCCTTTTTACATTCTGCACTCCGATGGTTTCTCAGGAAGTTTGTAACTACTGATTGCAGTGACTCCTTGGTGGACAGTTTGGCTTTGCTCAGTACTTCGTCAAATATTGGGTCCTTCACGAGTACTCTTATGTGAGAGCCATCAAATATACCAGCCTTAAGTATTTCTATGTGAGAACTTCTTCTGGAGGAAAGCAAATCCACTGCCTTCCCTATCCATTGTCTTCACAAAGTTTTCATTCCTCCTAACTTGATATGTAACGGTGGAATCAGTATTTTGTTCAATTAAACGAGAGAGGGGGAGATTGAATGCTATGCAAGCCAGATTTTAACCCTTATTTTAATAGCCATTCTTTTCAGACATAATGTTGGTCATCAGCCTGGCTGTTCCAGAGACACAGAAAATAAGGATACTTTGTGTACTCCACAGATCAACCATTTGTGTTCCTAGTAGTCAACAGCAAAATGCAGATGATCCATGCCATTGTGAGTTTCTTTCATTTGTTCTGAATTCCCGATAGGGATAAATAAAAAAAATTATTCCTCTCATGTACAACTGCTTTGAGACTTCCGATGAATGAGTCAATAAAAAATTTCCATTCTGTAGCATCATACTCTAAGCTCAGTGATTCAATCAATCCAGCAATGTTGTTGCAATAAACCAATGTTGACTCATCCTGGAAAGGGAAAAACTGTCTTAATTCTCATTCACAGTCTCAATACTAGTGGAATGTTATTCCTGGAGTCAACAGATATTTCTCTTTGAGATGAACCAAGTAGCTGAGCAGAATCCTTTGAAAGGTTCAGGTCTTGTGTCAGGTGGTTGAGTTCAGCTTGTGTCAAGGGTACTGGCTGGTCACCCCCTTTTAGCATGCATGTGTCAACCCCAGCAACAACACTCATCTCATTATATTTGGAATCAGAGCTATATTCCATCTTATAATCTGGCCAAGGAACAGGAAAGTCTGAGCAATGAGGGATTGGTCTTATGGCTGAAGGAACAATGGGGAACTGGATATGGGGCTTGTTCTTGCAATTTATTCCTTTTAGATTTATCATGCAGAAATAGCTGTCAATAATGTGATCTTTTCCTTCCCTTCTGACCATTGGGATGGCAAATGACATACTCTTCCTTTTACCATTCCTCCAGTGTTCTATAGCAAACATGAGGAGCAAATGACTTCTAATCCACTAGTTTGACTCCTAAGTAACTGCAATATGCCTTCTTCACAAAGTCAGTGATTTTTACTTGATGGTTTGGAAGAACCACATTACCTCAGATATAACAGAACCTGTTAGGAGTATTCTTACACTTGCAATCCATTCTTTCAGGAATTAAAATGTCTAGCTGAAAAGAGAAAAAAATAAATCAGCACTCAGCTCGTCATTGACACTTGACATAGTACATTAAAATCATTTTAAGATGAGTGATAAGTCCCAACCCATCAATGTATGTGAGTGTTAGTGAGTAGGTGGTATTCAGTAGTTTGGTACACATTCAGTATTATATGCTATACTTAACAACAGGCACCCACTATCAGCTGTGACAAGTTGAGTCTATAGGCTTTTTAATGTGTCATTATTGTGTACAGCTAGTTGTGAAGTATTCAAGCACATCTTAGAAACTACACTTGATCAAACAGAATGAATGGTATTTCTAAATTCAGCATAGAATGGCGATCATATATCCTTTGATAAACCTTTGCACTTTGGAAAAAAATTTTTAAAACTGGCCGGTGTAATCATTGTACTTTCACACTCATTTCCTCCACACATTCACTGCCCTTACACATTCACTGCTCTTACATGCTAACTGTGCTTGAACAATTACTGCATTCACACACTCATAAAGTCTCATCACTTGCACATTTATTGCACTTCTAAACTCACTTCACTCGCACATTTTTTTAAGTCATAAAATCACTGTACTTTTATACTCCCTGCAACTGCACATAAACTTTACTCCATCAATTACTCATCATCATCATCATGTCGTGCCGCCCGCACAGATATCCCTGACCCTCTCTCGCCACTTTTCCCTATCATTCATCATCTCCGGCAGGTCTTCTGGACTACATCCCATATCTTCACATAGCTGCTGTATGTATATTTGAGCTGGTTGTCCTGCTTTTGCTCGGCCATAAGTGGGGGTCCATAGGAGTACATCACTTATGAGCTCATCTCTGCTCCTCCAGCAGTGTCTTGCATGCCTGGTTCGTCTAACTTGGATAGTTTTCGTGATGGGAGGCAGGTGGCCGTATAGTTGGTCCTTTGTGGGCTGTTGCCGTCAGGACTTGTTTAATATTGCTCGCAATATCCCTGTTTAGTTGCCGTCTAGCTTCTTTTTGAACCGTTATGTTAGTGTCTAAGTGGTGCAACCGTACAGCAGTATCGTCACGACCGCTGCAATCACTGAACTCATGTATTTAATGCATATCTTCATTTATTGCACTCATGCTATCATTGCACTTATGCACGTAATGCACCTGAACATTTACTGTTCCCAGTAGTCATACAATTAATGCAGTCATACGTGAACTTCACTCACACAGTTTCCATACAATAATTGCATTTCTATACTCATACAAACATGTAGAATTTTAAACACTCACAACTTCAAGCACCCAACTTTGATGAAACAAGTCTTCACGCTATAATTTTCCATATCTCACATACTTAACATTAAGTTCATAAAACAACTTCAGTATATACACATTAGAGCAAGTGCTCACATTGTATAGTTTTAAAAAATTTCTGATAATCTTCAGATTGGATATAACTAAACTTAGACCCCTCTGAGAGCCAAACAGTACAACCTTACATCTTCATCTTTGTCTCATAGATTTTCTGAAACTAATTAAAATTCTATGAGAAAAATCTAGTCAATTGGTCGGCTGCTTTTTGATTTGAAGCAGCCCAAATTTGGTAAAATCTCAATATTTTAGCATTTTTTCTGATTAATGGCCATATTATCTGTGGTCCCCTAAGAGATAGTTTTAGAGATTTGACTTCTAACTTAAACTATGATATAATTCCATCTCTCAAGAATAATAATTGAGCTCTACAAGCTCAGGAATGAGTTTCTAGTCAAGATTCTGAATTATCATGATTTTAAGTTTTGGTTGATGAAAAAAATGCATAAATTTAACTAATTTTCTTAAAAAAGAAAAAAGATGAAAAACTCAAATGATGTACTTTCCCTACTAATAAAACTTTTCCTCAGAAATGCTGTTTCCAGGGGTTAAACTGACTTTAATATATTTCACTTTTCTAAAAAGAAAATTTTCCCACACTTGAAGTCAGTATAACATCTTTATGAGGTTAAAAAAGATTTTTCTTCACTCAAAGCCATAATTTAAACAATCATCTGAAAGATCTATGATCACAAAAGACTGTATCTTTTTATATTTGGAAATACATTCCCCCAATTTAACCAAAATTGATAAAAATGACAGATAATTATAATACATCACTCTAACACTTCCAATTTTGTACATATAGTGTGTCTTGACTGTATGATTAAAATGTATTTAGTTGGAAAGAAATAAAGTTGACTGGGACCTGAAGATACCTGTATACCTATATAAATCTGTCTGATGATTGTGAGCTTCATATCAAAATTCAAGAAAAAGACTTCGAGAGTTCATAATTCAAATATTTTATGTTTTATACCTACTCTGCAATAATAGTATCCAGCATTTGTTCATGAAAAATTGTTCTCTTTTGAATTTCTTTTAGGACACACAGACACACATACACACATAAAATATATATATATATATATATATATATATATATATATATATATACAAGTGCATGAGGATACTGAAAAATTCTTGGATCAACTGAGAAAGAAATTTCATTTTTTTAAATATTTTATGGAATATTTAAGTTAAGGAGATTTGAGAAAAATGTGCCAAGTGTATTTCTCTTGTCTACATCCTTCCTTGGTCAAGCCAAGAACTTGCCATGTTTTCTTTCCCTTTGTCTCTCTCAGTCTCTCTCTCTCTCTCTCTCTATATATATATATATATGCATACACATATATACACACATATATATACAGATATCTTTCATTGATTTGTTTACTATATATATATATATATATATATGTATACAGGGTGAAACAATAAAATTGTTGTCCAAAAGAAAACAACACTACAGCTTTATTTTAAAACTTTTATTGAAAAAATTAATTAAGGTAACTTGATTATGTAGTAGAGCTGACATCTATTCAATGTAGGTGCCTTCAGCCTCAATCATGCCTCGATACGGATCTGGAACAAAGAGTTTGCCTTTTACACAAGCACCAGCGGAAGCTGGGCGAATACTCAATGGATGGCGGCGATCAGGCTGGCTTTGGTGTTGTGGAAGGTCATGTTGGTGATGTTCTCGACGTATGACCAAATGAAGTAGTCCAGCAGGTTCAGGTCGGAGGAGGAGGGTGCCTGACGGACTTGATTAGCCTGAGGTTCTTTGTCTTCTCAATCAAGATCTGGCTTATCTGGCGCCTGTAGGACCTAGACTTCAAGCCATCCTTTACACATGCATTTACAGTTGTGTGTGAGACACCTAAATCTCTGGCAATCTGCCGAATCGGCTGTTGGGGAGTTTCATTAATGATTGCCAGGACCTTTTCGATGAACTCCTTGTTCCGGGTCTTCCTCCAAAGGGTTGTCTGATTTGTTGAGCTGTGCCCTCAAGCATTGAACTGTCTGGATTTGCATTTTAAGGGTACTGGCAATGGTCCTGTTGTCATAACTTGGATCAGTAGAGAGCATGAGTTGTACAGTGATGCATCTCTAATCTCGCTTGTTGAACATTGAGTCACTTTCAGACATGATAGAAGGCTTCTATTGGTCTTGGGATTTGTACACAACCGGTCAACTAGTAGATGGTCCGCAACAAAAAAAGAAAACCGGTTTTCATTAAAAGGAAATGGAATCATGTCGTCTTTTCCAAGGCAACAATTTTATCGTTCCATCCTGTATATATATATATATATATATATATGATCACTATTGGATAAAATAGGAAAACATGATTTTTATTCTTCCTTTCCAATACTAACTTGCATCATAAAATGCTTTGCTTTTTTAACATTTTAGTGTTTCAATAAAATCTTACAAGCATTACTTGTAATTTTTTTAAACATACTGTACATCTTTAGTTATTCCAAAATATTACATACTCTCACAAATATATACTAATTTATCATATAAATATAATAAGGTTAGCAAATGAGAGTCTAGCAGACACGCATATACACTTTTATTTTTGTATTTTTTATTATTTTTAATTCTCTATGGATTTGCTAAGTGTATAAAGATTAGCACAGCTTCTGACTAGTAAAGCAATTAAAGAATTCACATTGACAAGAATCAAGGGTCTTTCTTTGATATGGCTAATAATTTTCCCTTTGCCTCTTTTTATGAGTAGAGAGAGCAAACATCTCTCTAAGACCTGACATATGTGAAAATGAAAGTGAAAGTTGATAGAAAGGTGGACATTATTTCCCTTTTTTTTCCAAACTTTTATTTATTTACTGTTTTATTTTTATTATTCGATGGACCTCACTTTCAACTAACTCCTTGATCTAATAATTTATTTTTACCAACTTTTGTCCAGCTCAGCCCTGGTCAAAAAGAAACCAACCACCAGGCCTCAGTGAACTTTTTATTTTATTTCATATATTCATTTTATTTATTATTATTTTTAGAATTGTTTTTTCCTCTACTTTTATGCATTTTTTTTTTACTTTTATTATCGTCATTTTATTTTCCTTAGAAGTTGAGCTAGCCATATGTGGACTGGCCCCACCAGTGACACCTCTTTCCATTTAACCTCTCCACCAAAGAACTCTTATTCTAAATGAAAAAAAAAAAAAGAAAAAATATGGTAAAATCTTGGTGCTAGTAATAACACTAAAATATAAAGAATAATCATTCTTGAATCTTGAATCATAAAAGAGACGAAACAAAAAAAAGTCTCCAGGGCAATCTACAAGCGCATGAAAGACACTGTGTCTGCCAGTAGTGGTCAGAATCAAAAGAGAAAAACTAGACTTGATTAAAATTTCCTTGCATCAGTACCAAGTGCCGACAGGCATTAAGGGAATTGCAAAGAAAACTAAAGACAGAAAGTGAGAGAGAGAGAGAGAGCACAAAAGTTGAATGGAGGAGAACAAGATGGATTCTTGAAAATAAAAAATAATAATAATAGATCTAAATGGACCTAAAAATAAAAAAAAATGGTGAAAAGGTCACTGCATGGGAGGTACTGCGGGAATTTGGCTCAAGTTTTTATAAGATGACAAGGGTGAGTCTCCTTGATATTAAACACGCACACAAGGACAAATTCAAGAATGTAGTTGGTGAGGGTGAGGGGAGGAAAAAGATATATACACATATATTCTTACAACTCCACATATATATGGAGATTATATCTGTCTCGGACACACACACACACATATATATATATATATATAGAGAGAGAGAGAGAGATAGAGAGAGAGAGAGAGATGCACACACAGGGATTTTTATATATATATTATCAAAAAGATGTACACTAACAAAACACATGTACATCCTCTTATATAAACAAAATGTTTTTATATATATGTGTGTGTGTGCATGTGTGTGTGTGTGTGTGTGTGTGTGTGTGTGTGTGTGTGTGTGTGTGTGTGTGTGATATGGAACACTTCTCAAAGACCATATGGGTACTATACTATGATTCTTAGTGAAGGTCTAGAGAGCAATATTTTAATTCCAGGCAAAGCATACAGATACACTGACCCCAGTTAGAAATACCAATCTATGAGTAAATAATCCCATAATTTTCTATGGACACAAGGCTAATATATATATATATATATATATATATATATATCATCATCAGCTTGTCATGCCACCAGCACGGATATCTCTGACCCTCTCTTTCCACTCCTCCCTATTGTTCATCGCTTCTGGCTGGTCCTCAGGGCTATATCCCGTATCCTCACAGAGCTGCTGTATGTAGGTTCGAGCTGGTCGCCCTGCTTTAGCTCGGCCATGTGAGGGGGTCCATAGAAGAACATCACTCATGAGCTTGTCCCTACTTCTCCAGCAGTGTCCTGCATGTCTAGTTCATCTAACTTTGATAGATGTATATACATATACATATGAAGAGAGAGAGAAGGAGAGAGAGAGAGAGAGGACAGAGAAGGGGTGAGGAGGCAGACAGATAAATAAGAGAGCAAGATCAATTGATAGATTTCTCAGAAAAATACAATTCCTTGTTAATAATATGTAAGTTATGGATCTACCCATCTACATACCAGTTAATGCATATCCATCTATGTCTACTAACGTCAGTCAATGAACTTATAGGATACGTTAGTCATATACTTGCAGTAACAGTAGTTGGTGTTCAAGTAGATGTAAAAACCAAGATTTTGAATGAACTTAATTTATCACCACTTGGCTCAGCAGGATCTTCCAGACCACATCACCACCTATTCATCCAAATATTTACAAAATCTTCAGTGGCTACAAAGTATAAATATCTTTCTGTTTATATTCCATCTATCTAAAGAGTGAAAGAAATTAAATGCAATTTTGGCAAAAGTTATTTAAATACCAAACAAATAATAAAGAATATCATTAAAAATAGCAAAAAAAAATTCTATATGAAGAACTTGATGCACAAAAAATAAAACTCAAATTATTAGACATAGATAACAAAATTTATGTTAGAGAAAACTATCTTTTACCAATTTTTTTTTGAGATGATGTATTATCAACCATTAATTTTGACTAATATTTTCAATCATCTTATTTTTAAGCTGTTTTTATTTACCTCATCTTAATCTTTCAATTTACAAAAGTGGAAAACAGTGTGGATCAGAATTAATAAAGGGATGAGCTTTTGCAGATACTGAAAATTACCTCCCTTTTTGCCTTGAGGAAATCTGATGTATTGTTTCAAGATAATTGCTTGTATACAGGCAATTATTGCAAGAACAGTTCACAAGGTATATAGATATTTAATCTACTTAGTTTACTCTGAGATAAAACCGAATGAAAGGAAGTGGTGGATAGGAAAACTATATTTCCCTTAACTTTGAGTTGAGAGAACTTATCTGCTTACCTTGAAAATCAGCTTTTAAAATCCTGTTTTTTTTTGTTTTCTTTTTGTATATCTGCATCCAAATACCAACAACTGTTTCTAATAGGAAATACACAACTATATCAGTCAAAAGGTAGATCACTAGATATTAAGGTTAACTTAGTCTGTCACAAGCCTGAAAAGAGGTAAAAGATGGGTTATCATATTTACCAACCCCTCTGCCCAGGCAGGATATGACACAAGGTCAATTTTTAAGCAGAGTTTAACAGGTTTGAATTCAGAGTATTCCTTCTCTTAGACTAGTTGCCTCACCAAGGCTGAAGAACTCAAGTCTGTCCTACTATTTACCCATAGCTGGAGGGAGAATAATTGGATTCATACCTTTCCCAAGGATATTAGTGCTATGTGAAATGCAATCAGTCTCGTCCAGGATTTGAACTCGTGTTGCCGTGTCCATTTCCTACGATGATAACCATTACACCACGGGCACCTCCGTAAAAGATGGATTATATTGTGTTAGTTCTGAAACTACAGTGGGTCTCCCTGATTTACTGCATTAAAAATCCTGTCTTTTACCTGGGCTAAAATGCTAATCACTATTAGAAATAACTAACTGTCTCATCCATGATGCAGACTACTGCAAGTGTGTCTATGTGGGTATAGATACAAATCTTTTATAATTGTCCTTGAACTGGGCTTCAGATTTAATATATTTGCTTTCAAATATTTTATATAATGTACTGTTTTTAAAAAAAGCAAAAGAAACACATCTCAATGAATAAGGATGTGAATTGACTTTGAGATGAATGGCTGCAGAAGCTTAATGTTACAATAACAAAGTTTTTATTTGGTTCCTCAAATTAAAACAAAAAAGTAAAAAGAATCATCTTTCCATTTAGGATGATGTCAGCTGATAAGTCTCCCATAAGTTTTCCTTGGAATTGGATAGAATCTCCTCACATTCAAGTTCTTCACTTTACTAAATAAGAAGTGAATCAGCAGCTTCAGATATGAGGAAAACATAAGCAATAAGTATAGTTGAGGCAAAGATATCTATAAATCTTCTTTGCCTGCTTAAAACAAAAAACAAAAAAATGTATTGAACACACATAGCAATGAAGTCCCAAGACAACTGACCATATAACTGAACTGATAAATATAGACAAAAATCAGAATAAACTTTGGATTTTGAAATTTAACACTGTGATAAAATTAGTAGTTCTATTTCTGACCCTGTACAGAGGTGATTTGATGCAAGTCAAACAATACAAATTTATGTGTGCTTTATTTTTTTTTATTTTTAAAAGAATATTTGTTTCAGATAAAGTTTCATCAGACAATTTTCATGCTAGAACTTTTTTTTAAGATGCTATAAATTCTTTGCTTATAAAACTGGGACCTGACTCTAAAGACTAAGACTACAAATGTGTCAATACTCGACAGTATTTTAAAATTCCTGCTCACAGTAATTACCATTTATCTGGATTTATATTTTGTTGTCAAATAATACTCTGGAGACTTTCCTTGTTACTGGATTATTTTTGAGGTTTTTTTTGGGGGGGTGCATAGGAACCAGTTAGGATTTAGATGATTCAAAATTCTATAAAACATTGCTAATCAATTTCCAAGTGTAAAATAATATGTTGTTATTTATAAGAGATGAACTTAACTAACTTAAATATTTACTGGTACAGTATCATTTATAAATAAGTACACCAAACTAACAATTTTTTCAGGAAATGTTAATTTTCTTCAAAGTTAAAGAGAGCAGAATTTTATTATTTCTTGTGAAACATTTTGCCATCAAAATTGATATTGTTTAGTTTTATTAATTAGAAAATTGTATAGCTTACAAACCAAAAATAAAATTTCAAAACTTCTGCAACCAAAAATAAAATATCTCACACACACACACACACACACACACACACACACACACACACACACACACACACACACACACACACACACACATCTATGTATAGATAAAGTTTTTTATTTATTTTTTAATTGCTATGTATTTATATATTTGGTTAAAAAGTTACAATGCAGTAGAGTTTGTTAATAACTAATACCTAATAATATATGTTTTGATTGCATAATATTTTTCTTGAAACAATAACTGGTTGGGCTGGGAAATATTTTGGTGGGGCATGCAATATTTTGGTGAGGCTTATTTAGACAACAAGTTAATGGCCTTTTTTTTAAGATTCCTTCTGGTGAATTGCAGTAAAATTTTGAATATGTAAGAAATGAATATTACCGTGGAGGCACCAGAGTTTTAGAAATACCAAAGTGGAGCCTGAAAATCGGTTGGGAACCACTGCAATTGAAGCAAATCTGTTAAGTAGCAGTGGGAGAGTATCAGGCGACCTTGGCATCAGTTGGGAACCCCTGCTTTTGGGGAAAAATTGTTTAACAAGTTTTAGGAGTTTACTTACCTAGAGACAGTACTGTAAGTTAACAAAGTAGATTGCCCAGTCGGCTGGGGCTGTAGAATACACCGACTGCTTCTCTGCAGAGGGGTAAGACCCCCACCCAATGAGTGTCCTGATATAAGACACTAAACAATCTGATGATGAGGTTCCAGCAGTGCTGGAGCTTTGGGGAATGCGGAGTACCCCTTCATTGCCATCGCTCTCAGGTCCACTCTGGCCCGGAGTGGTAGCACCTGATAAGGGTCCTATCTATGGGTCAAATAGAACTAACGGCATACTTATGCTAAACTGAATTGTATGATTAAACTGAATAGCTTGAAATATAAATGTTTTTGACAATCAAACTGTACTTACATTTAAACTGCGTGCTTATGCTTAACTGAATTATTTGAAATAGAACTGTTTTCGACATTAAAACTGAATTGTTACATATAACTGCTTGACTAGTTTGAAATGGAAATGTTTTTGACAATTAAACTGTGTACTTATGCTAAACTGAATTGTTTTAAATAGAACAGATTATTTATATAAAATGGATTTGGTGTTAAATAACCTACAAAGTTTGATATGCCATAAAACCCAACAAACTAACAAACCAACCAACAAAGTAGAAAATGTGATACATTTTGCTCATATTTCAGTATTCATCCATATCAGTTAAAAACACTATGACTAAAAGTAACCCTCCATATCTATTCATTGAAGTATAAAGAATATATAAATAAAGTATGGTTGAGAATAAAATCTGATGTTATTAGAAAAGACAATACAGAAAACTAATTGCCCAGTTGGTTGAGGCTGTAGAATACACTGACTGCTTCTTTGCAGAGGAGTAAGACCCCCCATTACCACCACCGAGTGTCCTGGATATGACACCAAACAATCTGATGGTGTGGTTCCAGTAATGCTGGAGCTTTGGGGAATGTGGAGAACCCCTTCATTGCCATCACTCCCAGGTCTACTCTGGTCCAGAGTGGTAGCAACTGATAGGGTTCTATCTATGGGTCAAATAGAAGTAAACTGTGTACTTATACTAAACTGAATTGTTTGAAATAGAACTGTTTTGACATTTAACTGAATTGTTTTGACATTTAACTGTTTGTAAACAAAAACTGCACTTATACTAATCTGAATTGTTTGAAATTTAATTCAGCAATGAATGACCCGAAAAGGAGTTGATACACCATAATAAACACAATCAACCAACCAACAAAAAACTAAATTGATATATTTCACAATTAGGATAACTTCGTTCATTTCTGATGAAGCTATCCTCATAGCAAAACATCTAATTTTGATTTTCCATGTTGTTCTGCAGGGTGCAAGTAAATGTAGGCAAGTGGCAACAGTAGCTCTATCTAGCAGATGTCTTATCATTTTTTTTTTTCAGATATGATCAGTTGTGATCATGGCTTGAAATAGTGCACACTGTGCACTTACTGTTGAAACATTTTTTTTTAAACTGGTGAATTAGTAAATGCTACACAGAAAGTTCCTACAAAGGCTGTTCTCCCATGTGATAAAGCTCACTTTCATGTCTCTGAATGCATTAATAAGCAGAATTTTCTACCCAAAACAGCATAATTACCCTATGACATGAAATGAGCATGAAAAGTTCTCTGTGTAGCAATTACAGATTCACTTGTTTTGAAAAGAGTTTCAGCAGCACATGTATGGTGTGCAATGGTTCAAACCATAATTGTTGTTGGTTGTTGGTTGGTTGGGTTTTATGGCATATCAACCTTTGTTGGTTATTTAATGCCAAATCCTTTTTTATGCTAACAGTCAGTTCTATTTCAAACAATTCAGTTCAGCATGAGTACGCCATTTGTCAAAAACATTTCTATTTCAAGCTATACAGTTTATTCAAACAGTTCTAATTCAGCTAGTTCAGTTTAGTATAAGCACAGGTTTTCTTTACACACAGTTAAATATCAAAACAGTTCAATTTCAAACAACTCAGTTTAGCAGAAGTACATTTTCAATGTCAAAAACAGTTCCATTTCAAACAATTCAGTTTAGCAAAAGTATGCAGTTTAAATGTAAGTAGACAGTTTCATCATCAAAAACATTTCTATTTCAGGCTATTCAGTTTCATCAAACAGTTTTAATTCAAGCAATGCAGTTAGTTCTATTTTGGGCCCTATTCCAGGCCAGAGTGGACCTGGGAGCAATGGCAATGAAGGGGTGCTCTGAATTCCCCAAAACCCCGGCATCACTGGAACCTCACCATCAGACTGTTTAGTGTCATATTCAGGACACTCGTTGGAGGTGAGGTCTTATCACTCTGCAGAGGTGCAGTCGGTGTATTCTACAGCCCCAGCCAATTGGGCAACCATGATCATAACTTACTGAATTAAAAAAAAAAATGGTAAAACATTAGCTAGGTGGAGATACCATTGCAACTTGCCTAAGTTTACTTGTACAACACTGAAGATAGTTTAAAATGTGATATGTATTTCTGTAACACCCTGTATTATACAAACATAATATTTGTATCCACTATTCTATTTTTTGCTTGTAATAAAAGAGCATGGCTTACAGAGATTGTGAATACAGATGGGCAGAATGATGTTTGGAACATAAATAAAAAAAGCATTAAAATTCAATTTGAAATTTAATCTTACTATTGGAAAGAACAATGATTTCCGTTTTGTTTTGTTACTACCATTATTTTATTCTAAAGGTTATATTTTTGAAATGTTTACCTTCATGCTCAATCCTCTCCTAGAAGTTCTGCTACACTTGGCTATTCATTGCTTCATATAAGTTATTAATTGATTTAAACCTTTTTATTTATTGTATGGATTGTCTCTTTGAATAAAGCAATAATGCTATATAATTATTTTACCTCTATAGCTTGAAAAACTAACTATAAACCTAATCTGTAATTTCTAATTAAATGTGACTAAATCTTTTAGCAAGTTTAATAATGATTTAATTTTTATTACACTTTGGAAATTTAAATTCTGTGGGATGAGTAACATCTTGCTTTCAACAAATTATCATTTATTGCCAGAACTTTTGCTTGATAAGAGTCCTTGAAATAAAAAAAAATGTCTATTTGTTAAAACCTTCCACTGAGTTCAATTAGTATACACATCAAAATTGGTCGCTATATATCAATACCTTTGGATGTCTGTAGAAGATAAATAAACAAAATCTTCCTTCTTACTAATATATATATAATATGTAGTTTCTTTAATTATAAAAATGAAAGCATGACATACAGAAGTTTTGAATGGAGGAGAGCAATATTTGGATACAATTCAGCAGCTAAAGTTGTGAAAGTGAAGAATTACACTGAATGGTAAAATGCTGAGCTTGCCTGGTACTCACAGGGTTTACCTTTGTAATTTGGGGCATGGCTTTGGAATCTACACTTTCAGGTCTCCCAGACCTTGCCTGATTATTGAAGTTCTTGAAAACTGAGCAAAATTTCTTGAACTATCTGGTTACTGTTTGGTGATCAATTATGCCTTCAGCTTTCATAAAACAAATGATTTTGGTTGCCTCGGTGGTGTCATGGCTCAGTTTTAACTCATAAAACATGAGTTCTCAGACAACCATGCATATTCATCTGTGTGGCTTTAAAATCACACAAAGTGAAACAATGCACGCATCAGAGCACCAAATACCACATTACTACTAAAGACAGTGGTTACATTTTACGACTTGATCTACTTTAGTTACATGATATCATCATCATCATCATGTCGTGCCGCCAGCATGTATATTCCTGACCCTCTCTCGCCACTTATTCCTATCATTCATCACTTCTGGCAGGTCTTCAGGGCTACATCCCGTATCCTCACATAGCTGCTGTATGTATGTTCGAGCTGGTCGTCCTGCTTTTGCTTGGCCATATGCGTGGGTCCATAGGAGTACATCACTGATGAGTTCATCCTTACTTCTCCAGCAGTGTCCTGCATGTCTGATTTGTCTAACTTGTACAGTTTTCGTCATGGGAGGCAGGTGGCTGTATAGTTGCTGCCTTGTGGGGTGTTGCTGCCAGGACTTGTTCAATATTGCTCGCAACATTCTTGTGTAATTGCCGTCTAGCTTCTTCAGCAGTTTAGTTAGCATCCAAGTAGTGCATATGGCTAACGAAAGCATGGACAGCTATCGATCGGCTCTCGATCATATGGAAATCAGACCTGACCGATAAAATGAAACGCAGTTTCTTACATGATATACATTACACAAATTAGTCTATACCAAAGTATTGCAAAACTTTTGACTCACCCTAATACATAGTTTTTTAGATACAAAAATGAAAGTATGTTGTACAGAGGTGGTAAATCAAAGTCTATGACATTTCAATCTGAAATACTAAAAAGTTATAATTTCATAAGTTTCAATGTGCTTTATGTTTTCTGTCAAAATTTCATTACAATCAGTTGAACTGTCTTAAGATGTCAGCATGACAGAAATAAAACATTTTCTTGCAAAGCTCAGGATCAGCCATAAAAATAAGATAAAACAATCCAAATAATAATGAAATAAGGGTCAAAGTAATATTGTTTCTACCACAACTGTTAAAAATAAAATCTGTTACAAGAAAAAGAACTGCAAATATTATTTCTAATAATAAAAATACTAATACTACGAATAATAATCAAATCAAAAACGAAATTATCTAAAATATAAAGAAAAAGTACATAGGAACAGATCAATAAATTATGAATTTGACTGGGAGCCATAAATAATGTATTTATTGTGTTCAAATGAGATTTGTCGACAAGGAAATAAACATTTATAAAATGGTTCTAGTGCTGTGTATGCAATGTCTTTATAAAGAAAGGCTTCAGGCAGAAAACATTTCTTTTTTTTCTTTCACTGGTTCATTTATTTATTTATAGAATGGTTGGTTATTTGTGTGTTGTTTTTTTTTTCTATTTTATTGCACTAAAATGATAATGAATTTAAGAAAGGAGACTTCTTTGCCGACAGAAAGTTCATCTTTTGTCTCAAGGTAAATTTTCAGGCCAGGGGTTAGCTAAGGACTAATTAGTTGACACTAGTTGAATTAGACAGCACACCCACTTCATTTCCTAACCCTTCTAATTATCTCACTCTCTTTTCTACTTTCTATGTTTTTTACAGCTTCACTTATTTGTTTTTACTCTTTCTCTCTCTCTCTCTCTCTCTCTCTCTCTCTCTCTCTCTCTCTCTTTTATTAATGTTCACCTATCGATTTCTTTTATATGTTTTTTTTTTTTTACTTTTTCACTACATCTTATCTACTGTTTTGTTCTTGTTAATTTAAAAAGAAAATATTTTTACATATATTGCTAATTTCTTTGTAAATGTTTGTTTTTATAACTCTCTCGATTTCTCTGGCTTGCTTCCCTTACAAATTTTCCCTTTTGCTTTTTTTTATTTATTTTTCTAATTGATTTATTCACCCTTGAAAATTCTTCTTTTATCTTTCTGCATTGACAATTTTATTTCTTTCCTTTATAGAAATTCACAATCATCATTTTATATCATCTTAATATTTCTTATGCATGTCCTTTTTCTTTATTAATAAAGAAAAAAAAGAAGTACTCATTTAAAAATAAAATTTCAAAACTAAGAAAAAAAGAAAATCTAAAGTTAAGAAAGAAAGCATATACAAAGCTACAAAAGAAAAAGAAAATCTAAGAAAGAAAGAAAGAAAGAAAGAAAGAAAGAAAGAAAGAAAGAAAGAAAGAAAGAAAACATAAAGCTAAGGAAAAAAAAAGAAAATCTCATTTTAAGAAAGAAAAAATATAAAGCTACAAAAGAAAAATGAAAACTGAGAAAGAAAAAGAAAGAAAGAGAGAAAGAAAAGAAAAAACTAAGGGAAAATGTCTCAATTAAAGAAAGAAAGAATATTGAAAGCTTCTAAATAAAAAGGCAAGATAAGAAAGAAAGAAAGAAAGAAAGAAAGAAAGAAAGAAAGAAAGAAAGAATGAAAGAAAATCTCAAGTTAAGAAAGAAAGAAAGAAAGAAAGAAAATACAAAGCTACAAAAGAGAAAGGAAAACTTAGAAAGAAAGACAGAAAGAAATAAAATATAAAGCTAAGAAAGAAAAAAGGGAAGTATATTGCTGAAGATGAAATTACAAAGCTAAAAGAGAAAAAATGAGAGTATAAAATTTGGAAAGAAAGCAAAAAAGAAAGAAAATTTTAAGAAAGAAATAATTCACAAAACAAAGAAAGAAGAAAATATAAAACTAAGAAAGAAAGCAAAAAGAAAAATTATGAGTAATGAAAAAAGAAACTACAAAACTAAGAAAGAAAAAAAAGAAAGAAAATCTAAAGTTAAGAAAAAAAGAATATATAGAGCTAAGAAAGAAAGAAAATGAAAGAAAGAAAACTCAAAGCTCAGAAAAATAGAAATAAAATATAAAGCTTAAAAATAAAAATAAAGAAAGGTTGCTGAACTAGAAAAGAATTCTTTTTATATTCTTCGTTTTTATCTTTTTCTCTTTTGCTTTTAGTCAATTGTTTTAATCTTTTCCTTAAAATTTTGCCTCTGTTTGTATTCACCTTTTCAATTTCAAGTAAATTGGATAAAAAGTTATGGCTAATTTTCCATGAAATGAGGCAAAAAGCAGAACAAGAGTTGTTAGAAACAAACCAACTAATAATCTTTAAGCCGATCATAAAATTGTCACACAAATTTGACAGTTATTTCTTTTGGCTTTTTTTATTCACCACTTTTCTAATTTTCTGCCAAAGATTAAAAAGAAAAAAGAGAAAAACAATGTGAATAAACCCTGTGGCTCAGTTAACATAAAACTGAGCTTTAGTGACATTTTTCATTGAAGTCTTTTTCAATGCTATTTATTGCTCTTATTGAAATTGTATTTTTATAATTAACTTATATGAGATAAAAAGAAAAAAAAAGGAAATAAAAACTCGCTATTCACAATTGGAATCTGTAAATAAAAATGAGGATTGCTTCTTCAAGACAAATCTGACATCTTCACGGGGTTTCAAGGAAGACATTTCCTCAGGACTATACCAGAGCTGAAATGATTATTTTGATATTTAAAAAGAAAAAAAAAACTGTCCAAAATATGTTGAGCTAAAGACTTATTGATCCCTCTTTGTATATATCATGATCACTTATGTATAACACACATTCCTGTAAAATACACACACCTAACTTTCAACTACAAAATTCTGGAAAAAAATCTATCATGTATAATAAACATTGACTTTTTGGAATTCGTAGCATCTAAATAAGAAATATATAACTAATATCCTTGATAAAGGTATGCATTCCAACTATTACCCCTCCAGATATTTAGGGTAGACTGGGCTCTTTAACCTTGGTATGGCAACTGAAAAGAAAATTCTGAATTTAAACTAGTTGTTGACCTGGTTCAGGTTTTTTGTTTTTTGTGGATTATTTAATGCAAAATCCACCTTTGGAGAAGAACAGTAGTGATGCTATTTAACCTATAGCTCTGTGGATAAGGGGCTCGTACCCTTCCCAAGAGTATTTGTCCGAAAGCGCGACTGGGGTTCGAACTCGCTTCCTACGATTCCGTAGTCAATCACTTTAACCATTACGCCACGAGAACACCCTCTTGTCGACCTGGAGAAGGATAGGTTCTGCCTAGTTATTTCTGCTCAAGACATATATAAGTAGCATCCCCACAGACTAGGTCACTGGACCAGTGATCAGTAACTATATTTAACAATGATGCCATTTTTAATTCAGTCTCTAGCAACTCAAAATAATAGTTTATATAATTTATATGACGTTTTGAAACATTACATTTACACAATATTTAGGGAGAAGCCAAAGACATATTCACACGAAAACATAACAAACTTTTGTTGAAAATGTTCACAATAGAAGAAACAAATTATAAACTAACATGCATTCCAATGCAGGGGCGGAGACGGGACTAGTGTTACTCGCGCCAGGCACGACCAATAACTCGGTCAATGTCATTCAAAATGGATTAAAAATCATCCATTAATTTCAAGCAAACATACTTAGTCTGATCTCAATTAAATTACGTATCTATTCAAGTTTCGATAACTAAGAAGCCAAAAGTTCATAAATATATCTGGGAATAATACAACGATGCTGTTTTGAACGGATGGTCTTTGTCCGGCCACCGTCAGGTTCATTGAACATTCCATAAAATCGGCTATAATGTTGAACACCCGATCCGTGCCAGGC
The DNA here is from genome assembly GCA_963585895.1 of Sepioteuthis lessoniana. Classification (NCBI taxonomy): domain Eukaryota; kingdom Metazoa; phylum Mollusca; class Cephalopoda; order Myopsida; family Loliginidae; genus Sepioteuthis; species Sepioteuthis lessoniana. The sequence goes on along the minus strand of CAUZXS010002861.1, from coordinate 65,006 downwards.
ACTAGACCGATATTTGTCGCTGCCTCCCACCAGACACTACTTGACACAAGGTCAAAAGCCCGAAGGCCGATTAAAGTGGGGATAAAGGGGAGGGGAAGTCGGGAACGAGCCGAGACTCGAACCCTGCTTGTCTGTGCTGCTCATCGGCTCACTTAGTGCAATGTGAGCCTGATGAGGCAAGCAGTTTCACGAACCCAAATGTGGGTCCGGGCACGTATGCCAGTTTGCGGCTTAAACTAGACGCATGGTCTAGTGCCGTACAAGGGGGACAAAGGAGACAAAAATGCAGCTCGCCCACCCGAAGGTAGCCTAGTCGAAACTAGGTGCCTAATTAAAGGCCCCAAGTTTGCCATTGTTCCTTTTCCAGGGCCATGCTCCGGACCGAAGTCCAGAACAAGCCCCGGGGCGCTCGCCAGGAGCTGCCAGGCACTAGACCCTTATAATAACAGTAATGTTTGAGAAATACGCTTTTGGCTGTAGCCAATAGCAAGCGCAACCCTACCACTGTGCTCAAAGATCTTAGCACGTGCGACTGTTGATAGATGTATTGGGAAGAGAGAGAGAGAGAGAGAGAGAGAGAGAGAGAGAGAGAGAGAGAGAGAGAGATAGCAGATTAGAGCAGTCGCCGACGTCATCATCATCGCTATGGTAAATGTTGCTTAAACGGCGTGTTTTAATTCGTTTTTTCACTAACAGATGTCTATTTCTTTAATGAATGTTGCATATATTACATTCTGTAACTAAAATTTGTTTATTTGAATACATTTTCAACAAATAATCTTTATTTTAAGCGAAGTTGAAACTACTAGCTGTGTCTGTGTATATTGTCATCAGTTTCTTTATTCTAATAAACATATTTTTCTAGTAATGAACACTTCTTTTCTTCTATATTTTTGAAAGGAAAAAAAATTATCTCATCTACTGTATTAAAAAGACTACAAATTATATAGTATCTTGATTGTTTACAAAAAAAACACCATGCAAGGTACATTTGTCAATCTGTGCTATACAATGGAGAATCACGCAATAGCAACTATGATGACTTACTTTGGGTCCACGGACCATGGTTTGGGAACTGAAGTTGACAGAGTGCAGAGGGGGGGGCACGAGTAGCAAAAATAGGCTAGAGTCGCCACTGTTCCAATGATTATTTCTCTGTAGCGGTAAAAAAAAACAACAGAAGTCTCGGTTCTTACTTTTAATCATACTGTCCTGAATATGTCAACATAGAGAGTAAAAAAGAGGCAATATATAATTCTGATGTAGAATATGCCCACTAACTTTTGGGCTAAAAATTCTGGATAAGCAGCGTTTCGCATATACAGAGAATCATGGTGTATATTTTTAAAACTACACCTCTTCTAAAACTGATTCTGAATTGATAGTTTTTAACTGATAAGAAAATGAATACTTAAATTATTTACGAAGGTTCACCTTGTAAATGTGAAATTTCCAGTTTTTAAAAACTTCCTTCAAAATAAAATGGTAAGCAAACAGAACTAATAGTCAAAATGAGCCTATTCGATTGCAATAGAAAAAAAAACTCTCAAAAACTCTCAAAAATCTCACAAGCTGCAGACTTATTGATCTGTCCTTGTATAAATACAGGTATTCACCTGAAACTAATGGTCAATTAGTCATGCAGATCATTGGATAGTGTAATGAATTTGATCCTTATAGAATACCATTTTTGTAGCTTTCTATCAAGACTAACCCAAAGTAAAAGTAGAAAAGTATATATAACAATACTTACATATATAAAATAGCATAATTTTTAAAAAAATCAGGATAAATACTCACAACTTATATTGCCAATCCTCAGTGAGCTGGTAATTGACATGTTTTTCTTGCTCATCTGTGAATCGACAGCATGTAACTGCGTTGAGAGTTATCATTATTCTCATTATATATATATATATATATATATATATATATATATATTGTAAAAATATTGTGATATTGTCCCGCATTTTTGTGAATAGAGCACTGTAAAGTTTTTACTGATTTAAAACGCATTTAACGTTAAATTTTGAATATAATTACAAACACAATATGTATATGCAATGGTCTTCCAATAACTTGGATAATAAGTCCAAGTTCAATCTTTGCTGAATCAAATCTAAGAAAGAGTTGGAAAGATTTGAAATCAAATAAATGCTTGTTGATTGGATATTGGCAGTCACGTGAAATTTGAGAGAGATTTTGTCAGATTCAAAAAGTGAGAGCTGACCGGAACAGTGAATGTTTCGGTTTCTTTGTTCAACGATATATCAACCTTCATGGGTTATTTACAGTCAAAACCATCCTTGTAGAAGAACAGTAGTAGTACTGTTTAGTTCATAGCTGGGTTGGGGCGAGCAAGGAGATCCATACCTTTCCCAAGGATATTTGTACCAAAGTGAACGTAATAGCTTGACAGGAGTGTAGAGAAGAGGAAAATCTCGTATTTTGTTTTGGCGCGCTATTTAATTCAACACTGAATTTCACCCAATCAGGATAACATATCCTATTCAGCCCGGACCTTCATTTCCGGCTAGCAAAACGGGTGAGCGGCCAAACACACTCTCTTCGGCTTGAGACGGCGACCAGAACGGACGTGTCTCTGGTCGCCCCTGCTTAGCGATGCTCTTTAGCTAAACAAGCCACCCAGTGTGGACATATCAGTGGCTTTAACACTAGCAGCAGCAACATGGACACTCAGCGAGGGAACCTTCTAATTTATGGATTCTTTGCGTCTAATATATTTTAGACCAAGGAATCCCAGTTGAATATGAATTAGATACGTTCAGCATGCCTTCCACAAGCACCACAAAAATTTACTATGTCGATCCGAGCGCCACTCCGCTCTCGACACAAAACTACACTGTGACTTTGAATACTTCCCTCACACTTCCAACGACACGCTGCCATTTCCAGCATCCCGCTAAACCATTTCGTCTCAAACATCCAACAAGCCTAACCACCACGAGTCTTGCAGCACCAAGAACAAACCGCCTCAAAGCTGCAAATAAAAACTTTCGCTGTTGTGTGTTGTTAAAGAAAAGTCTCGTAATTCATTTCTAGTGCCTAAAATGTATAGTGTTAGGGAAATTAATTAATTCCCTCAAAACCGCTATAGGAGTTTGAACTCTCTTACTATCATGCATCTGAGTGTAATCTATTCTCATCTCATAAAGTACACACCATAACGCATTGCAATATGCATGTTCCCAATTGGGCCCCGCTCTTTCAGAGGCCGGCTCTGGGTTGTAGTCTTGTGAGAGTGTTTTTTGATCACGGATGGGTGATCAAATTTAATATTGTTTTGTTTTCTCTGATTGCCATAAAATCGAATATACTCGTAACTTATAGAAAATTAACTTTTTTTTTTTATTAGACGTTACTTCTAAATTTAATCCATGGTTCTTTAATATTTTTTCAATTGCTTTCTGGCACGATCCACTTTTCTCCCATTAGAATCTTTTAAACATAACAAGCCGTCATTTCTGTAAAGTGAGATACATTCTTTGTCAAACTTTTAAGCCATTTTCTTCGATAAGAAAAGGCCCTCGAGTTCACAAATTTCGAATAGCTTAAAAATCTTCATACTCATAGTAGACGTGTTATTTGTACCTTTAAGGTCATATTATGTTTGAACAGAAGTCAGTTTATTAAACGTCTTGCTATTTTTTAGAGTTGTTTCATTTATCATTTTGACTTTACTGAATATATTTACGTTATTGGAATTATTGTTTTGTAATCGTGGATGGGTGCTCTAATTTAATGCTTATATAATTTGGTGTGTGGTTTGGTTTTCTGTACCGTGTTATTTAAACTGAATGGAACGTGTAGAAAATTAACACTGTTGACCTAACTTCTAAATTTGAGCCATGGTTCATAAAGATTTTTATCAACGGCTTTCCTGCTCAATCAGCCTTTCTATCATTAAGATTCATTGAACATTAAAAAAAACTGTCCTCACGATGAAGTCAGGTACGTTCTTTATCAAATTCATCGGCCATATTTCACAGTTTGAAAATGCCGACGAATTCACAAGCAATACATTTTTGTTATTCTTACTTGCATTTGAAGAGTTGTATTTTATCTACTTTTGTAGGGAACGAATAAATAAATAAAAAATTTAATTTAAAAAAATAAATAAGTCGATAAAAAGAAAACTATTAAATTTGAAGAAACTCCCAGAGGTCTCTAACGGAAAAGGAGATGACGCATGCGTAAAAAGAAAAAAGGATTTCCTCTTGATGAAGGGAGCAAAGTATTCTTGCTCTTTCAGGCAGTGTCCGTCGAACCAACAACACCATTTTGCTGTCTGGTGTTTTGGGCACCACGCTACGTCTTGGGACGTAGCGTTGGTTAGACCCTTCACCCAGTAAATAAAGGAAAGTATGGAAGAAATGTTTTTGTCTCTTAGCTGTTTCTATTTTTTCTTTTTGTATATTTCTTTTGGGACCTTCTTTGGGCAAGGCATTACGCCGGCCAGTCAACGTGGGGTGAAACAGTGTAACCAAAATATGGAGTCAGATATCTTACGGCAACACAGCCTTGCCCTTAGCCCTTGACCTTCAAAAGCCCTCGAATCCCACACTTTATACACACACATACAGACACACTCATGTAACATAATGCCCGAGGGATTTCGGTTCATGCCTTCGCGTTTAGTTAGGCTAAGAACCTTTCGGCTCAGCACATGGGTTAGTTAGGTGCAAACATTGATGCAGGTGTTAACGCGGGCGCGCGCGGGCGGACGAAGGTGCCACTCAGAGATGTCACAATAGTCTGAGACGAAACAGGTGACGGAGTGCGAGTGACGTCACGCACCGGAAGCGCGCTGAGGTTTGTAGGAAATTTGAAGAAAGTTAGAGAGTTGAATACTAGACGCCAAACGAGAAGGATCGACTTTTGGAGCTCGCAGACGCGAGGCGAACTTGCGTACTATAGGGACCGCTCGAGATGGGGGCCAAATAAATAAGACAGCATAGAAGATTGTGTCTCTCCTCCTTGTGTCGAAACCTTTAACTCAAAGTTAATAAAAAGGTTTCGTACCGGAACAAGAAGTCGTTACGTGTTTTCGAATTTCGAGATTCCTATGTTCTTTATGTGTTGTACGTTATGTATATATGTAATGAACGTCCCATGTACATTTCGCAAATAGCCGTATTTACCTATGGAACACACACACACACACACACACACACACACACACACACACACACACATATATATATATATATATGTAATGCTTTTTTAAACATATAATCATGAGACACTACTACCTCTGTAAAAAACAATATATTTACATACCATATTTAGCCATTTCCTTATTCATTGGATGGTAATCATTGTCCTAATCATAGAATCAAAGAAATGAAATTAAAATAATTTTAGTTTTTCGTTATTGAGTTTAGAATTTAAATAAATAATGACTAACTTAGTCTCACAATTTAATACCAAATCCATCATTGTAGAAGGACGGTTGGTACTATTCAACCTATGGCTGGGGAGATAAGTGAGTTCATACTTTACCCTAGGGTATTATTCTGAAAGTATATGCATTAAGGTGACAAGATTTTGATATCGCAGTCCATCATGTTAGCCACAATGCCACGGGTACTCACCCAGCAGCTTCTTTTAGAATTCTGCTTAGAAAGAATTTAAGATAAAGAACAAGAGATGGGGTTCTTCTCTCAGTCAAATTATCTGATCACCATATGACTGATAGAACTCAATTAATATCTAACTCTTCCATTGCTGCTGGCATAAATGTCGGCCACGTTCAGCACATTTTGATTGAATGTCAACTTTGAATGACCAAATGTTGAATTCTACCAACCAATTAATTATAACATGGGCAAATACCCACTAATTTACACACTCAATGTCAAAAGAACGTAATTAAGTGTATACTTAAATTCCCTTGTTCTGTTTATGCTCTATCCTAATTCAACTGTGTTTCAACATTAATGTGTCACATTGACATGTAACTTATTGACATCAAATCACTATGTTGAATATGTCTTATTCTTGTTCCTGACAATGGCCAGAGAATGGTCGAAAGTGGTTGGACATGGGGTAAATGATTATGAAGAATTCTTACACTCTCTTAAACTTTATTTATGTTACCATGTAAGGAAACGGCAAGAGTTGAATAAAAAATTTATAACGCATTCTTCTTCTGTCATATCTTCACCCTGCGCAAGCCAAACGTCAACTGCATAGCCTGGAAGAAGCAGTAAGAGACATTGGCCTCTAAGTTAACTCAGAAAAAATGTATCTTTCTAACGAGATGGTGCCATCTCCACATTAAATGACAAACCTCTGAAATTAGTAGGTCATTCCAAATACCTTGATAGCAATATCTCATCTACTGAAAGCGATGCCAGCAAATGCATAGGAAATGGACTTCTATTGACAAGCCATCAACCATATAGAAGTCTAATCTCTTTGATAGAATTGAACGTTAATTCTTCCAAACTGCTGCCATGTTAGTGCTATTGTATGGCTGCACTACCAGGACTTTAATGAAGTGCTTGAAAAAAAACATGATGGAAACTATATAAAGATGCTGTATGCTGTTTTGAACAGGTCCTAGAAGTACCAACCCACAAAACAGCAGCAATATGACCATCTTACAAACCATCCAAGTAAGAAGATTAAGACATGCAAGACACTTCTGGAAAAGCAATGTTGAACTCACAAGTAGTTCTCTGAGCTCTCACACATAGATACATCTATGGTGGACAATCAGTAACGATTTATATTCATCAGCTATGTGTGGACACTGGATACCGTTGATTTGGTTTTGTTTGATTGGGTTTTATGGTATATCAACCATTGTAGGTTATTTGATGCCAAATTTTGTTTATGCATATATATATATATATATATATATATATATATATATATATATATATATATATATATAAATCATCATAATCATCATCATCATGTCGTGCTGGTAGCACGGATATCTCTCCTGACATGCAGGACACTGCTGGAGATGCAGGGACGAACTCATAAGTGATGTACTCTTATGGACCCCCACACATGGCCGTGCAAAAGCAGGACGACCAGCACGAACATACATTCAGCAACTATGTGAGGATACAGGATGTTGTCCTGAAGACCTGCCTGAGGCGATGAACGATAGGGAAAAGTGGCGATATATATATATATATATAAAATATATATATGATTTGTAAACACATTTAGTAGATAATATTCTTAAATGAGCCTGAGGTTTTTTGCGCACAGTTAAATGGTTTCAAGTATTGCTATATAACAGTCACAATTTAACATCAGTCATTTGTTTGCATACAGTTTGTTCTATTTGACCCATAGATAGGACCTATCAGATGCTACCACGGCTACCATCTCAAATAAAATATTTTTACAAGATTAAAATACTTTTTGCTATAAACCAGTTCTAAAAAAGGAAGAGTTTACATTTATGGAAAAATTCTGAAAAATATTGATATATATGAAAATATATTTATATGAACCATCAACTTTAAAAATGAATGCCGCTTCTGATATAAAAAAGCAATTATTAATAACCTAATATCCCGTGCAAAACTAATTTCCTCCTCCAAAGCAATATTTTTTTTTATTAAGAAACATAAAACAAACCCTCATCAGTTATGGGTTCCCTAACTACATTGTTGATGAACAAATTAAACGTGCAATAAACATTGTAACACTCCACCAAATAAATACGCATTTATGAATTTTTTACCTCAACCAGATACGCCACAATCATAAATTAGATAAACATATTTTTAAAACGTCGATTCGAAGAAACATGCTCCCAACTGACCCTAATAAAGAATTTAAAAAAAATCATATTCTATAATAAATCTGAAACCTCTGACCTGGTTATTAACAACAATTCTCCCCGCCTTGATTGGAGTTTTGCAAAAAACTAATGTTATATACCAATGTAAATGTCCTTTGGGAGATTGTATTTCCGAAAACAAAAATTTATACGTTAGTTTAACTTCAACTACTTTGTAAAGGTGACTCAGCATGCATCTTTCTGACACCAGCTCAACTGCCCAACATCAGAAAAAAATGTTCCTGCTCTACAACTGAATTTCGAAAAAAATTACCGATGACACAACAATACTGGAGCAAAAAATAGCAAAGCTTACAGATTTTTGAAGCTCTACACATTAGAAATAAAAGTCCCGACCGCTAAAGAATTAATTTCGAATCTAGTGCAAATGTACTCAAATGTCTTTAGCGACTGCTGTCATTTATAGAACTAGACTAAAAAAAAGTAAAAAAAAATGAAAAACGTTACATTACACCAGTATAAGTAGAACACTTAATGCTTAACTCCTACAAAGTTGTATTGTACTTGCTTTTGCAATATACACCCCCTGAAGATGGCCTATGATGGGTCCGAAAGTGTAACATGATATGGTAGGTCCAAGTTATAAAAAGAACGAGCAGCTAATTTCTGGGAAAGAGGAGAGAGAAAAAATGAGAGGAAAGAAGTGCTAACATAGAGTCTACAGGAACGGGATACTGAACCCTAAGTGACTTAGGCCAAGGCACTTGTGGGTCAGCTGAGTGACTACATTAATTGAAAATGAGTTGAAAAAATCTTCTGCACAGGTGTGGAACCATTGGAAGCGGATATAGTCCTCCCTCTGACACCAGGCGGAGGTAAGAGGACGACTCGGTTTGAAGGGGAGTTGGCAAGAAGATTTGACGAGATAAAGACATTAGCCACAAAGAAGTACGATTGGACACTAGCCACAAAGATGTATGGACAGACGAAAATTTACGAGTTCCATTTTGGACTCCAAAAAGGGGCCTTAAATCAGACGCAAACCTATAAAGACAAAAGCAGTGAACAAACACATTAGAACGATAAGAAATTTCAAGGTATGTGACTGCTCTCTCTTTCTCCTCATGACATGTTGTTTCTCTTTGCCCAGCTACTGTGGTCGACTCAACTTTCATACCCTCTTTCTTTCTCCCGGCGAAAACTTACAAATTGTATTAGGAAATAAATCTTTGGGTTAGTGAATAGAGTTTCCCACGCAGAGTAACAACAGGGTCTGATTTCTATTTAAGACACAGTGATACGGGCATTAACATGTTCAAGCACTTAGTGGTACAAATGTCTATTTTGTACCATTATGGTACAAAAGTAATTGGAAACAAATTAACTATGGAAAATTTATAAGCCAATTCTGGCCGGATATTATAACATCCATACGATGACTTGAACGAATCAAAATAAAAAATGTAGACAAAAGACGTCTATACTATTTAACCAGATATGTCTAAATGAAGAAATGATGCCCAATTACACACACACACACACACACACACACACACACACACATGTGTATATATGTGTATGTGTGTGTGTGTGTGTGCAGGAATTTCTATTTGTGATTTTGAAATTTCCTTGTGAGGAGATTCTTATTCTCATAGTCTTAGAATCATTGAATGTATTTGATTTTCATATTCTTAGGATCATTATGAATCTTTTATGCTCAGGTTTTTTTTATATTAGATTGTAATTTAAATGGGAAATTTAAAATATTACATGCTTTTATAAACTTAAAGTAAGTAAAGTTGGCAACCTTAGTTGAGGATGACCAGAAGGCTCCCTTTTCAATAGCTACTACACTGAGGTGTAGGGGAGGTCACTACTCCTTTCCCTGAATTGCTCCACTTTATACTTGATCCTTACCTTATAATGCTGAGTGTTAAGCAAGGAGGTATCAAGTTCCATTTTTTGAGTCTTTGGTATGAGTTGCCCCAGGATTGAACTCCGGTCTCCCGGGCCATTGGCAAACACTCTACTCATTAAACCAATGTCCCAGTCAATAAATCAAAATACATTTTCCTGCTCTATGTTCAGTAAACAGTTTGATTTTGATAAATGTAGAAACAGGAATGTGAATTTAGATTCTTTGTTTACAAGTTCACTGCTCTTACAATTTAGCTGCAGAATTTTGTTCATCATGAAATAAGACTTAAGAGCAACGCTTATGTACTGTTTTCACAGAATTATTTTTGTTTCCTTTATTTTTTTCATTATTTTTTTAGATTTTATTTCATCATAGTGTATTTTGATTTCCTACAAATCCTGTTTGGTTATTATCTTTCATTCTGTCAAAACACTGTTAATTCGCAGAGAATATGAGTTTTCATTTTGAACACTTTGGAGTGAATTATACATTATCAAGTATATATGTACAAGTGTATATGTTTTTGTGTCAAACATAAAAGATCTAAATGTATGTGTGTGTATATATGAGACTACATTATGCATGCATATAAGTTTAGATAACTCTTTCTACTTTATTCACTACATTCATACATACATACATACATACATCTCTTTCTTTCTCTCTCTCTCTCTCTCATTCTCTCTCTCTGTATATATATATATATATATATGATGTTGTGCTGAAAAGGTCTCAGCTTAACCAAGAAGAGAAGGAGCTAGAGGCAAGAAACATGCTATTTTTCATATTCCTCATAAAAAACAAGTACCATTCTTTTTTTATTTAACCTCACCCATATATATATATATATATATATATATATATCAGGGGCAGAGACGGGACTAGTGCTACTCGTGCCCGGTACGACCAATAACTCGGTCAATGTTATTCAAAATGGATTAAAAATCATCCATTAATTTCAAGCAAACATACTTAGTCTGATCTCAATTAAATTACGTATCTATTCAAGTTTCGATAACTAAGAAGCCAAAAGTTCATAAATATATCTGGGAATAATATAATGCTGTTTTGAACGGATGGTCTTTGTCCGGCCACCGTCAGATTCATTGAACATCCCATAAAATCGGCTATAATGTTGAATGCCCGATCCGTGCCAGGCACTAGACCCTTATAATAACAGCAATGTTAGAGAAATATGCTTTTGGCTGTAGCCAATAGCAAGAGCAACCCTAACACTGTGCTCAAAAATCTTAGCATGTGTGACTGTTGATAGATGTATTGGGAAGAGAGAGAGAGAGAGAGAGAGAGAGAGAGAGAAAGAGAGAGAGTGAGGGAGAGAGAGGGGATAGCAGATTAGAGCTGTCGCCGACGTCATCATCACTGCTATGGTAAATGTTGCTTAAACGGCGTGTTTTAATTAATTTTTTCACTAACAGATGTCTATTTCTTTAATGAATGTTGCATATATTACATTCTGTAACTAAAATTTGTTTATTTGAATACATTTTCAACAAATAATCTTTATTTTAAGCGAAATTGAAACTACTAGCTGTGTCTGTGTATATTGTCATCAGTTTCTTTATTCTAATGAACATATTTTTCTCGTCATAGTAATGAACATCTTCTATACTTTTGAAAGGACAAAAAAATTATCTTATTTACTGTATTAACAAGACTACAAATTATATAGTATCTTGATTGTTTACAAAAAGAAAACACCATGCAAGGTACGTTTGTCAATCTGTGCTATACAATGGAGAATCACACAATAGCAACTATGATGACTTACCTTGGGTCCACGGACCATGGGTTGGGAAAGAAAGTTGACAGAGGGCGTGGGGGGACATGAATAGCAAAAATAGGCTAGAGTCGCCACTGATATATATATATATATATATATATAGATTGATAGATAGATAACTTTAAGATATAAAAAGACCACACACAACTCAGAGTTTTATGAAAATAATCTTCAGTTAAACCTATTTCAGTACATCTGAATGCCTTGCATAGGTTCAACTGAAGACCATTTTTATGAAATTTTGAGTTGTGAGTGATCTTAATTTCTATATCTTAAAATCATTTTAACTTTGGAATATTGTGATATTTGCACAGCACTTTTGGGCTTAGAGTAGTATATTAATTTTACTGGTGTTTGTGTCTATTTTAGATCTTTATCTAGCAGTGAAGGCACTGTTTTCTTTAACTACTACACCAAGATATAGAGAAGGGCACTACTTCTTTCCTAGGATTGCTCCATTTCACCCTTGATCCATACCTTATAATGCTGAGTGTTAAGGTGGCATCAAATAACATTTTTTGCTTCTTTGGTATGACACAACATGTGACTGAACCCTGGTCTCCTGAGCCATTGGCACACACACACACACACACACACACACACATATATATATATATATATATATATATATATATATATATATATATATATATATATATGATGTAATAAAAGAGTTCAAATAACTGGTTTTAAGAATATAAACTATTTTGGAATCTGTGCTGCTGATAGTGATTTTGTGTCATTGCTCTTTATCCTTCAGGTAAGTGTGAGGAGCATCAAAAGAGATCAATATTCTAAAATGCCTTTTGAGTGATAATCTATTAAAGATATAAGCTCCTCATATTCAGAAAAAGAATATACATCTCTTGTACACTTTTGTGTATATTGAAAATGACACAAATGTAATCTTTACTCCAGTTATTTTAAATATCAAGTCTCTAAGTAATCCAAAACAATATTAAATAAAACTAATTTCTATACTGAGAGATGGATAGAAATTTTTATTTGATTTCGTATTATTTTGTAGATAAAGCTTTGTCAATATAATAATTGCTCCATATTATCCTTCATCTTCTTAATTTTAGTAGCTTGTTTTTTGCTACTAATGCATTCAGTTCTTTAAAACGTAGTATATATTTTTAATAAATTATGCTGTAAAAAAGTAACCACAAATATGGTGCCAACAAATCAATGTATCAAATGGCTTTGTAGGTGTTATTTGGACTTGTTATACCATTGCTTTAATAACTTTGAAAAAATGGGATGTAAGTTCAATCACACAGAGAAGTTATTTTTTTTCGTTTCTGATTTGTCCTTTTCATCATTGTAATAGAGATAACAACTCAAGGGAGTTGTAATTAAAAGCAACAAAAATTAAGATAAACGATAATATACTAGTGGAATGTGAGGTATCATCATTAGACTTTTAATGTGATCTATCTCTAGTGTCAAACAGGTTCTTGTTGAGAGACAAGCTGAAAAGTTGTAGGCGCAAATGAGATCCAGTGTAGGTTTGGCTCATTTGTTTTATGGCATATCAAACTTATTGGATTATTTGACATCAAATCCATCCTTGTAGAAGAATAGTAGTGTTACTATTTAACCCAAAGCTCAGAGGATAAGGGAGTTCATACCTTTCCCCAGGGTATTATTTCAAAAGTGAATGTAATAATAGGAATGGAGTTGGAACTTGGTGACTATGATATCACAGTCCAGTATATTAACCACAATGCAATAGTGTCTCCTCTACAGATTCCATGTAGAAGTGTGGGAATCAAGATTTGTAACTTGAAATTGGTGCCTGTTATTCAGTTGATTAATACAATCACATGATGCAAAACAGAAAACAAGGTTTTTGAGTAAGTTAACTCTTGAACTCATACATCAATTGATGGCCTGAAATAAACTATCCACAGAAAAAAAAATTCAGTGAAAAATGATGAAAATTTTTCCAATTTATGTAGCCTCTAAAAGAAAGTTTTCAACAATGACAGTAAACAAAGGCAAGGGAGATCACTCTGATATATACAGTATATAATTAGTGTCAAGAAATATGTTATATAGAAATAAAGAGATACACTGGTGATTGAACACCAATTGCCTATGGGTGGGAGTGGTAGGCCTCCAGATAATATAGACAGAGGTACCATGCTGTTATGGTGGACAGTAGTTGAAAGGAAAAATGGTTGTATGACAATCAGTCAGACGGACACAGTGAGAGAAAGATTTTCAGTAATAGCTTGTCTGGCAGTGTTACGAATAGTAACAATCTTTTGCTTGTCTTATTTTCTGTTAATATATTATTTCACAAGAATGAAATACTTATGCTTTTGTTATATTGTCTGTCAATTATTTCTTCTCTTTTTATGCACACATTACAAAATAATATATGAAATATGTACGGGAGTGGAACTGAGCATAAGATGGTATCAAGAGGTGGAGTTGAAAGATAGAAGTGAAATAAATTTGAGAGGCTAAGGGATTTAGTCCTTTCTTAATCTGTTTTGACTACTATACTAAAGATGGGTAGAGAACTTTTTTCTCTCTCTAACAATGGTATCAAAACAGAAACCTCACCAAAAAAGGCTGGGTTTGAATATTAGATAGGTGTGAGTGGCATGAAGGTTATTGCTAAAGAAAACGAATGCAGCAAAATAAATTTAAATTCTTTATGTTCATGCATTTCAGAAAGGTATGTATCCATCTCTTCTCCACTCAACTTTGGGTTAAATAGTAGGGTAGATTGGGTTTTCTCACCTTGGTAGGGCAGTGTGTCTAGTAGAAGGAAGACTCTAAACAGGGAACCTGTGGCACACTGGTACTGCATTCTTTTGTTATCAGCCCATCCAAAAAGTGCAGCTGGTTCAACATACTACTATAAACAAGTCACCAGTGTAGTTCATTTGCTAAGCTTCAGCTTTGTTAATACTCATCATCAATTGCAATGGACACACATTGTTATATTTCATAATCTGAAGTGATAATATCATAAGAGTGGTTTGGCATTAATTTGCATTTTAGTTTGGTTTGGTTTCTTTGTTTATTGACATACCAACTTTTATGGGTTATTTAAAGTTAAAGTGTCATTGTGGCTACTACAAAATCATAGTGAGTTCAAACTCCATTTACACAATGTTTACTCTTGGACCACAACTCTTGGGAAAAGGCATCAAACCCTTTTATTTCATCCTGCTATAGGTTATTGGCCTAGTGGGTAGAGTGTTTGCCAATGGTCCAGGAGACCTGGGTTCGATCCCAGTTTGAGTCATACCAAAGACTCAAAAAATGGTACTTGATACCTCCTTGCTTAACACTCAGCAATACAAGGTTCATGTCAAGGCAAAAGTGAAGCAATCCAGGGAAAGGAGTAGCATCCTCCCCTACACCTCAGAGTAGTAGCTATTGAAAAGGGAGCCTTCTGGTTGCCCTCGACTATGGTCACCAGCTTTACTTTGCTTTATAGGTTATATAGTACCACTACTATTCGTCCACAAGGATGGCTTTGGCATCAAATAATCCATGAAGATTGATATGCCATTAAAAAAAGGAATCAAACCAGTTCTCTCAATTCCAAATCCTGTATAAGGCTGTCTGCATTTCACTTCATGTTAATGCCCTTAGGAAAGGCATTAATCCATCTGTTCTCTCCCCAATTCTGGATAAAAAGTAAAGCAGACTGTGTTTTTAGCCTTGATAAGGCAACTAGTGTAGGAGAAGGAAAGCTCTTAATTCAGTCCAGATGTACTCCATTTAAAAAAAAAAGCTGAACTTGTGTTATATTCTGTGGGTGGCAGAGGGGTTGGGTAAATATATACAGTGGGTAGGCATTAAAAATGCAGTTTTCTAAGATTTTTCCCTTCAGTTGATTGGTAAGTATTTTCTTTATGTTCATTTTTCAAATTTTTTTCATCTCACTCATAATCTGATAATGAATCTCTAAATTATTAAAACCTTGAAAAAGAAAAAGAAAAGGAAAAGAAAATGTTTCAGGTTTCAATATCATTACTTAATTCTTCTAGATTTAATTTCCTTGAAAACTAATTCTCTTGATTGAAAGAATTGAGGACTTTTATAACTTCAGGGCTAAATTGTAATCTGGAGAAATTTCATTTTTTTAAAAAACAATCTTCTTTATTTGATATAAAGTTTCCAAAGAAAAGAGAGCAAGGGAGGGAAAGAGAAGCAAAAAAAATTGTGAAGCTCTATTTTATTTAGCTTATTGATTTTCATACAATCAATGCAGACATTAAGATAATTTACATACATTGCTATCTATTGATATATCAGTATGTTTATTGATCTATATAAAGTTGAAATATCTTTTTATCAAACTATCAGAGACAAGCATAGAAATAAATAGCTCAGAGAATGTATTTATACAAGTCTGCAGCAATATAAATGGTATACTTGTCAGTATATTTGAGGCATTTTTCCCTATATACAGGGTGTCTCAAAATAGATGCAACCAATATATATGATAATGATTTATTACTAAGACAAGTACAATGGCAGTCATTTGGAAAATGTCCTGTAAAAAATGCATCCTTTGAGCTTGAGACATCAAATCAATATTTTTTTAACACTTAGTATATCAGCTTCCAGGACATACAATCTTTTTTTGAGTTTCTTGTCTCAGTTATAAATCATTATCATATTAATGGACTGCATCTATTTTGAGATAGTTTTGAATGAGTTTGTCTCCAAATAAATAGTGATGCAAAATATTTTTTCCTTTTTTATCCAAAGCATTGTGATTTAGGATTAATAGTTGTTATAGTATTCTATTTTCAAATCTGAAACAAAAAAAAAACACAGCATTATTATTAGTAGGGTTATTAGCTGTCCTATGGGTCCAGTGTATATTGAAACACCTGATATTTGTCTCTGTCTCCCACTAGACAAGACTTAAAACAAGGTCAATGACCTGAAGATTGATTATAGTGGGGGAAAGGAGAGTGGAAGGTTGGGCACAAGCTGAGGCTCAAGCCCTACTTGACTATGTGGGTCATCAACCCACTTAGTGCAATGTGGGTCTGATGAGCCTAGCTAGACACAGATCCGAATCTGGGTCCAGGCACGTATGCCTGATTATAGCTTAAACTGGACCACAGGGTCCAGTGCTATACAAGGGGGACGAAGGTGTCAATAATGCAGCTCACCCACCCACAGGTAGCTCAGCCGAAGCTGGGGGCCTTTCAGCCTCATGTCTGCCATGGAGTATTGACCGTCCAGCACAGATTCCAGACAGTCTGCTGAATAGTCAGCATAATTACCCTTATATCATACCCTTGTATATTAAAACACCCTGTATCTAACCTTTTCCTTTATAAGGCCAAATAATTTTGAAAATTATCTATGAATACTTGCAATCAATATATAAGTACACATATATACATATACACACATGAAAATACATATATACAACAGGGGTTGCTCAAAAAGTATTGAGACTGAAGCTGTATTTACCAAAACAGCAATGATTAATGAATGAAATGTTATTTTCTTTAAAATAATCCCTTTGGCACTCAAAATACACCTCTGAATATAATTTTTTTATATGGTATGATGCAGCACTGTTGTATTTATCTTAATGTCTCTCACATCTTCAAAAATTACTCTTGAGAAGAATTTTTACTTTAGTAAAAAAGAAAAAGTTGCATAGAGCTAAGTCTGGTAAGTAAGAAGATTGTTATACTTGCACAAACCTGTGTTTCACAAAAACTCCTTTAAAAAAGACAGACTCCATCATTTTTAAAAAAGAGCACTAAACAGAATCTTGATATTACATCAACATCACTTTATTATATGTTACATATTTTTCTTGTTTTCTTTTAAATTTTAAGATTAAAAAATCTTGATACTTTTTAGTCACATCTTTTATGTAAGAATATACGAAGAAATGCTGAAATGTTCTTAGTCTTACCAAAAACATGAATGCTGTAGAACCATTGAAAATACATGCCATTACACATATTCATACCATTGTCTAATAAAATTGGTATATTGTTTATCCAATTTCCTAAAAACTTCTTAATTACTTCAATAAAAATGTTATTGCCTTCTTAGTTAGCCAAGAACTTTTCTGCGCACTCTTATACATATATATATATATACATAAATATTGCCTGAAGATGACATCCTATGTGAAATTATAATAGCAACCAACTTCATTTTTTAGTGAAATATTTAAAAAATTAGCATTTTAGTCACTCTGAAGACTGAAACATAGTTATTCACAGCAGTTTGATCTATGATGTTATCTAAGAGTATGATGTTATATTTATGTTTTATTTAGAAAAATATTATGTTGAGAAATGATTTGGTTGGTTGGTTGGCTGGTTGTTGGGGTTTATGGCATATTAACCTTTGTAGGTTATTCAATGCCAAATTCATTTTTATTTAAATAATCTGTTCCATTAAAAACAATTCAGCTTAGCATGAGTACACAGTTTAATTGTCAAAAACATTTCTATTTCAAACTATTCAAGTATTTATATATAACAATTAAGTTTAGCGTAAGTACAGTTTTCTTGTCAAAAACAGTTCAATTCCAAATAGTTCAATTTAGGATAAGCACGCAGTTTAAATGTAAGTACAGTCTAATTGTGAAAAACATTTCTATTTCGAGGTAATCAGTTTAGTCAATCAGGTCTAATTCAGCTAACTCAGTTTAGTACAAGTACAGATTTTGTTTACTCGCAGTTAAATGTCAAAACAGTTCTATGTTATCAATTCAGTTTATAGTAAATACAGTTTCAATGTCAAAAAACAGTTCTATTTCAAATAATTTAGTTTAGCATAAGCACGCAATTTAAATGTAAGTATGGTTTAATTGTCAAAATCATTTCTATTTCAAGCTATTCGGTTTAGTCAAACAATTCAGTTTAGCAAAAGTATGCCATTAGTTCTATTTAACCCATAGATAGGGCCCTATCAGGTGCTAACATGCCGGGCCAGAGTTGATCTGGGAGCAATGGCAATGAAGGGGTACTCAGCATTCCCCAAAGTTTCAGCATTGCTGGAACCTCACCATCTGATAGTTTAGTGTCATATCCAGGACACTTGAAAAATGAATATTTATGCATAAACAAATGCTTCAATTGGTGATAGACTTATCACTATCTTTTTAATTCATTTAAGTTCTTTGGAGTGTGCTACTGAAGTTGAGGGCAGAGAAAACTGAGGTTCTCTTCTCTGCCAGTCTATTAGAGGTTTGAACAAAGTTCTATTCATACTTTTATATTGTTGGACCAGCCTTTTCAGTTCTGCCCTCATCTGGGGACTCCTTTAATACCCTTTTGAATGATAATCTTGCATGGGCTGTTGTACCTTGTTAAGTGACCTGACTACATCAGCTTCTGTTGGCAGCTAGTTGGAGTTTCTGATGATCAACAAGATTCTTGATCTTGCTCTTCACATATTCTTGGTTTTGAGCTCCTGGAAAGAAATGTAGAGCACCTTCCACAGACATTTTATTTTGAATACTTGGATTCATTTGTCTCTGCCAGCACTGTCAATAATTCACACCCATAATAGAGGATTTAGAGAACCAGATATTTAAAGAGCTTGTATTTGGTAAGGAAGCCATGTTCCTCTTTTACATCCTCTTGAGTCCGGCCATCACTGCAGTGGTTGCGGCAAACATACATACATATTTCTATTTTCCATTTTCTTGTTTCTTTTTAACTCCAAGTTTTAACTCTTTTATACGCATCATTACCAAATTCTGCAAAAAAAAAAAAGAAAAAAAAAAAAAGAAATTGCAGTAAGATAAATTGAGAAAGAAAATATTGTTAAAGAAAAAATATGAAAGAAAGAATAGAGTTTTGAACGGAATAAAAAGGAAAGAAAGAAAGAAAGAAAGAAAGAAAGAAAGAAAAAAAAGGGAAAAAGAGAAGGACTTTAAAATATAATGAATGAAGGAACATTTTAGTAAACATATTAAAAAGATCAAAAACAGAAAAAAAATCTAAAAAAACAGTGGTTTGAAGGAAAAAGAAAAGTCAAAAGGAAAGAAAAAAACCAACCAAAAAGAAATCTAAAAAAGTAAAAAAAAAAGAAGGCAAATAAAAAAATTGACAAAGAATAAAATCTAAATGAAAAGTAAAAGAAAAAAAAAAGTCACAAATAAAAGAAAACATCAGAAGAGTAAGGTGGAGTAACAGAAGGCAAATGAAATGACAGTGCATTCGCAAGTCTAGTTAAATCTCTTTACCTATCTATCTCCAAATGACTGTGTCTACTTACAATACAGTCCTCAAAAAGAATAGAAATTATTAAAACAAATGAAAAAGAGACAGAAAGACTAATTTAAGAGTATAGAGAATTTATTTCTTATTGAAATATAAAGGTGACTCCTAAAACAAGGCAATAACAATGAATTTCACAAACATTATTTATGGCTATACATTCTAATTTTCCTTTAGTATTCAAATGGATTTCTTTATATAAACAGATATAGCATAAAATTTCATGCATGCATGTTTGCCATATTCTTATAAGTCTTTAATTAAACCAAGATATGTGCACACATATAAAAGTGTATATGAATGAGAATTTTCTTCAGGAAGGTTCCACTTACTTCCAGTGTACATCACAGTGTATGGGTGTATATATATATATATATATATATATATATATATATATATATATATATATATATATATATATATAGACTCACTGAATGACAAAAGTATAATAAACTCCTGTTTTCATTCATTGTACATATGAACAACATTCACATACACAAATAATTATAGCATATCTACTTAGATTTATAATAATGTATATAAGCAGATAGTTAGATAGATTGAGAGATAGATAGATAGATATACCTATATGTTGGCAATGGCCATATAAGTATCTCAATAATATATATGTATATGTTTGTATATTTGCATATGTATATGCATGTGTTTGTGCATTTGTATATATATATATCTTAGTGGATGTTTGTTTGTGTATTAGTGTATGCACATACATATGTGAGTGTTTGTGTGTATGTATATATGTGTGTGCATATATATATATATATATATATATATATATATGAGTTTGTATATGGATATGCATATATATATATATATATATATATATATATGCACAAACAAGCACAAACATAATTCAGATAACTTAGACTTACTGCAATATATCTAATTTTATACCAAGTCATTAACACACATACATGGACATGTACATATCTGAGTGTTTGTGTATGTATGCTTACAAACGCATATATACACATATATATATATATATATATATATATATATATATATATATATATATATATATATATATATTAATTCAGATAACTTAAACTTACTGCAATATGTCTAATTTTATATCAGGTCATTTGCACACGTACACATGTACATCTATGTATATATTGTAGAATGGGCCTTTTTACTCCTAATTCTATTTTTCATTGCTTGCATAGGAAGGAAAAGTGCTTTTCCAATATTTTCGATTTGATGACGATGTTAGAAAATGGCAGAGATCTCCACAAGGAATGGCAGGAGGATGCACCTCGCTCTCTTGGCATCCTGTACCTTCTCCATCACTTAGTTCCTCTCGTCGACAAGCAAAGTAAGAAGTGGATTAGTTCCCCGACCCTCCCACTAATGCAATTAAATTATAAGACAGCCATTTCTGAAAGAAATAGAAAGGAAGAATGCCAAACTTTAAGCTGTATCCTCAGAGAAAAAAAGAAATTCCTTTAAAAAATATATATATATATATAAATTCATTTATGGCCCCTAAGCCAAAGCAGAAAGAAAGAAAGAAAGAAAGAAAGAAAATATTGGAAAAGAAAAAGAGAAAATACTAGGAAGCAATGACAAAAAGGAAGTACTGGGAAACGAAGTAAATATGCAAAAAAGTAGAAAGAAAGAAAGAAAGAAAGAAAATATTGTCAAACAATGAAAGAAAGGAACTACCTTAAAAGAAAAATCCAACAAAAGAAGGGAAAAGAAAGAAGAAAAATAATGAAAAAGATTGAAAGAAAATACTGGGGAAAATATAACTGAAAGGACCTTATGTGAAAAAGAAAATACTGCAAAAGAAAGAAAGAAAGGAAAAAAGAAAGAAAGAAAGAAAATACTGGGAATGAAAAAGAGAAAATACTAGGAAGTGCTGGGAAAGGAAGTAAATATGAAAAAAAAAAGTTAAGAAAGAAAGAAAGAAAGAAAGAAAGAAAACATTGCTGAAGGAAGGAAGGAAAGAAGGAAGGAAGGAAAGAAGGAAGGAAGGAAAGAAGGAAGGATAATACTTCAATAAAAGAAAGAAAGAAAAATGGAAAATACTGGGGAAAAAAAGACAGAAAATATGAGGAAGGTAATTTACAAAGCTCTTTGCTTTGATGTGGCACAAGGCCGAATGAATGGGGCACAAGCAATGAAAGAAAGAAAGAAAATCCAGCAAAAGAAAGAAATGCATAAGGAAAGAAAGGGAAAATATATTGCTGTGAAATAAACAAAGAAAGAAAGTATTCTGAAAGAAAGTATAAGAGAGAAAGACATTAGGATATAATAAAAAAATATTTTAAATAGAAAAGAAAAACAATGATATGAAGGAAAAAGAAAAGTCAAAATGTAAAGGAAAGAAAGTAGATTAGTAAAAGAAAAAAAAAGGTATATACAAAATGAGAATAAAGAATAAAATATAAACGAATAATAAAAGAAAAAGAGACATAGAAGAAGGAAAACATCTGAAGGGAAGTTGGAGGAAGAAAGGACAAATGAAATGAATGCATAAATGGAAAACATTGAAGGAAAGAAGAAAAGAAGGATAAATGAAAGAAAGTGAATGAGAAACATAAAATAGAAAGCAATAGAATTTTTCAAAGTGAAATCAAGGAAAGAAAGTAAAAGGACACTGAGTAGGAAGAAAGCAGATGAAAGAAGATATTGTAAGAAATACAGAAGAAGAAAATTTCTGAAGAAATGAAAGAATTCTGAGAAAAAATAAAATAAATGAAGGAAGGAAGATATTGTAAGAAGAAAAAAATAAGAGAAGAAGAAAAGTACAGGGAAAAAGAAAGGGAATACTGAGGAGATGGAAAATGGATGAGGGAAAGAAAGAAACAAAGAAAAGTCAAGGGAAAAAAAGAAAAAGTTTGCAAAGACAGGAATGAAGAAAAGAGAAACAGAAGTGAAGGAAGGAAGAAAGGAAAACATTGAGGAGACAAAGTGGACAAATAAAGGAAACATATAGTAAAAAAATTTTAAAAAATTAAGTAAACAGTTCCAATATAAAAGGAAGGTAAAAATATTAAATGAAAAGAAAGAAGAAAATAAAAACAGAAATATAAAACTAAAAATAAACAAAAAAAGAAAACCTGCTTTAAAAAAGAGATATTACAATTAGTAAACTGTTAGCTCTTCTGTGAAAAATATATACCGCTGTTGGCCATTGCATATCTCTTTGGCACAAATGTTTCATCGTCTACTTGGTTTTTCACAAATATTTCTCGTTATTCATTTCCTATTTGTGTATTGCTAAATTTGAAAAAGAGCATACATCTCATATTGCCTTCAATGCATATTGGCCAACATCTTTTGTCTGGACGTGGCAACTGTGCTGAGGGACAGGTCAATAGCGCTCACCAAAGAATTTGCACGTGTCACAAGGCAAACGGCACTTCCAAAGTAGGCCAAAAGTGACATATCGTGCATTGTTAATGAGCTCCTAATTATAACTTGGAAAAAGCTTGCAAGGAAACCTGAAACGTTCCAAATTCTTTGATTACTAAAACCTGTGACAGATGATTGGCACGTGGTTTTGGGGTTAGGGTTTAGATCACGGTGACACAAAAATCAGGCTTTTTGGTGTAACTCAACACAGACAGAGTGTGCATGTGAGCATTTGTAAATGAGAATTTCTTTTTTGTGTGTAAAGGCATCTCAGCAATTGCATGTATATGTATACAGCCATTTTTTCAATTTATTTATATCACTTCACATTGTTTTTTAAGTATAGAATTTTTCAGTTCTCTTCATTTTTTTTTTGTTCTGTGAGATTAGATTAAAGCAGACTGAGTAACTATAACAGTTTCTTCTTCAATAATAATCTTCATTTATATATATATATATATATATATATATATATATATATTACTCCTTATTTATGAAATTTTTTCTTCTTACAATATCTTCCTTCCTTCATCTATTTTATGTCTTCTCAGATTTCTTTCATTTCTTCTGAAATTTTCTTCTGTATTTCTTACAATATCTTCCTTCATCTGTTTTCTTCCTCTTCAGAGTTCTTTTACTTTCTTTCCTTGATTTCTCTTTGAAAAATTCTATTGCTTTCTATTTTATGTTTTTCATTCACTTTCTTTCATTTATCCTTCTTTTCTTCTTTCCTTCAATGTTTTCCATGTATGCATTCGTTTCATTTGTCTTCTCTTCCTCCAACTTCCCTTCATATGTTTTTCTTCTTCTACATCTCCTTTTCTTTCATTATTCATTTATATTTTATTCTTCATCAATTTTTTATATACCTTTTTTAAAACATTGTAAAGTATGAAAGGAAATTTCCGAGAATAAGACATTCAGGATATAAACGGACAAGCAAAAGGTCTGTCGTGAAAGTATTCAGCCAGTGAATACGAATACCTTACTTGCCCTCAGCCCAATCAGCAGAGATTTTAGAATACTTTGTCTACATCTCTGTAGAGAGGCGTAAGACCCCCACCAATGACTGTTCTGAATATGACATAGACCCATCTGCTGGCAAGGCTCCACCCTTGGAGATTTGGGGAATTTGGAGTACTTCTTTATTGCCATTGCTCCCAGGTCCACTCTGACCTAAAGTGGTAAGCTTAGTCAGCTGAGGCTGTTGTATAAACCAACTGCATCTCTGCAGAAGAGTAAGACTCCCTCAATGAGTGTCCTGATATAACACTAAACAATCAGATAGTGAGGCTCCAGTAATGCTGGACCTTTAGAGAATGCGTAGTACTCCTTCATTGCCATCGCTCCCAGGTCCACTTTCACCAAGAGTAGTTGCACCTATGGGTCAAATAGGACTGTTTAATGCTTAAACTGAGAGCAAATAAAAGACATGCTAAACTGAATTGTTTGAAATAAAACTGATCCTTTAACTGTGTAAAGAAATGACTGATTTTTAATTGTATTGTTTGTGAAATATAGCAATTGTTGGAACCACTTAACGGTGTGCAAATTAATGAGTAATGTTGAAAAAGAATTATAAGTGTTAGATAGCAATAATTGAAACCATTTAACTGTGTAGAAACAATGGTAATACCAGTGTGCAAACAAATTTGTTCTAATTCATTTATGAATAAAATTACAGACAAACTACTCGCATATCATAAATATCCATTTAACTGTGTGCAAACAAATGATTAATGGTAAATAGAATTATTTCTATGAAATAGAAATACTTGAATCCATTTAACTGTGTGCAAAAGAATGAGCTAAGGCTCATTTAAAAATTTTATCAACAAAATCAGTTTACAATTCATATATTTGATATATATGTATAAAGAGGATTTGGCATTAAATAACCTATGATGTTATAAAAGCCAACCAAACCAAACTTACTTGCCCAGACTATAGTAGCAAAAATGGCTGTTATATCCATTGTTAGTTTGGATTATATATATATACACAAACACACACATATGTATTTGGTCGCTTATAAGACACTCTTCAATTTGGGCAAGCATTTAAAAAATAGATAAGTGAAGGAATGAAAACTTTAAATGCTAGGTGAAGGGTTTTATCCTGACATTCATAGCCCTCCCTACAACAGGTAATTTTAAAAGTTTATATGCATTCAGGCCTCGATAACATTTGTTGAGATGTTTGCAGTTTTATTTTATGGCCTCCTGCACGTACCCATTCCTCTTATAAGTCATCAAATATGGTATATATATATAAAACTGACCTTTGACCTTATAAGATAAAGAGTGATTTTCTGGAATATTTAAAAAAAGTCCATCATATAAGCCATTGAATACTCTATATCATTATCATCATCATATCGCGCTGTCAGCACTGATCTCCCTGACCCTCTCTCACCACTTTTCTCTATTGTCCATCACTCCCGGAAGGTCTTCAAAGCTATATCCTGTATCGGCACAGAGCTGTTGTATATAGGTTCTAGCTGGTCATTCTGCCTTTGCTCATCCATGTAAAGGGTCCACAGGAATATATTGCTTATTAGTTTGTCCTTACTTCTCTAGCAGTGTCCTGCATGCCTGGTTTGTCTAATTTAGATAGTTTTTGTGATGGGTGGTAGGTGGCCGTACAGCTGCTGTTTTGTGGGGTGTTGCCTTTAGGACTTGTAAAATATTGCTCGCAGCATTCTTGAGTAATTGCTGTCAAGTTTTTTCTCCATATGTTTAGTTTGCATATAGTGCATCCATATAGTAGGATCAACAAAACAGCTGCTTAGAGAAGCATTGTTTTATTGGTCAAGTCTGACTTCCATAAGACTAATAGCCTATTAATAGTTGTCCATACCTATGCTAGTCACGTGTTGATGTCTGTCTCGGTTGATAAGCCCGTGGTGTAATCGTTATTGTCGCAGGAATTGGACACGGCGACACAAGTTCAAATCCTGGACTGATTGCATTTCACATAGCACTAATACCCTTGGGAAAGGTATGAATCCAATAATTCTCCCTCCAGCTATGGGTAAATAGTAGGGCAGACTAGGTTCTTCAGCCTTGGTGAGGCAACTAGTCTAGGAGAAGGAAAAACTCTGAATTCAAACCTGTGAAACTCCGCTTAAAAAATTGACCTTGTGTCATATCCTACCCGAGCGGAGGGGTTGGGTAAATATGATAAGCCACTGCTTCTCAGGTAGGTGAACTTGTCCACTAATTTCAAAGGCCTACCCTTTAGTGTGGAGATGTTACCTCTTTGATTAAAGCACATGTATTCCATCATGTCTGCATTGACATGGAGGCCTATGCCACCAGCAGCTCATTCCAGACTATGTGGCAGGGTTTCAGCTTGGGTGGGTGTATTTGCCAGAAGTGCTATGTCATTGGTGTAGTCCACATCTCTAATTGTGCAGGGTATTTTCTGCTTCTTTCCTTTGTCAGTTTGAAACCATTTTCTTTCATTAAATTAATAGACATTCTAAGCAAGTAGTCTAGGCAGATGATAAACAGGTATGGGGCTAATGTGTCTCCTTGCAGCACACCTGCTACAATGTCAAAGTAGTCTCCGGTAAGCGGACTTTTACTTTCTTGTTACTATATAGCATCAGTATGGCTGCAATGTTTTTTTTGGGTGATAGGCAAGAAGCTTCATCTTCCCTCCATGTATGGAGTTAAAAGCCTTGGAGAAGTTGATGAATAACATTGTTGCCTCAAGGGTTTTTGCACGTACACATTCCAGAATTCAATGGATAGTCAAAATTTGTGATGTTGTGGATCAATTTTTCCAAAAGCTATATTCTAAATTTTGGGTTCTATGTGGTTGTAAAGTATTTTCTGAATTTTGAGTTCTATGCGGTTATATAGTAGAGCATAGTAGATCTTGGCCACTATGGATGTAAGGGTTATACCACAGTAGTTCTTGGCTATTCCGAGGTCACCCTTCTAAGGGAAAGGGAGGATGCATCCTTTTGTCCATCTGTCTATTATATTTTGGTTATA
The DNA here is from genome assembly GCA_963585895.1 of Sepioteuthis lessoniana. Lineage (NCBI taxonomy): Eukaryota > Metazoa > Mollusca > Cephalopoda > Myopsida > Loliginidae > Sepioteuthis > Sepioteuthis lessoniana. The sequence continues at coordinate 37,858 of CAUZXS010002861.1, read as the reverse complement.
TATGGCATTGCAGCGTTGGATCAGTATGTCTTCGAATTCCCTGGTCTTCCCTGGTCGTCGTAGGAAATGGACACGGTGACACGAGTTCAAATCCTGGACGAGACTGATTGCATTTCACATAGCACTAACACACTTGGAAAAGGTAAGAATCCAATTATTCTCCCTCCAGCTATGGATAAATAGTAGGGCAGACTGATTTCTTCAACCTTGGTGAGGCAATTAGTCTAGGAGAAGGAAAACTCTGAATTCAAACCTGTTAAACTCCGCATAAAAAAATTGACCTTGTGTCATATCCTGTCCGAGCAGAGGAGTTGGTAAATATGATTTCTTCTCCCTAAACCAGATATGAGTAAATAGTAGGGCAGACTGGGTTCCCTAGCCTTCATGAAGCAGTTAAGTCTAAGGAGAAGTAAAAATTTCTTAATTCATACCAGTTGTACTCCACTCTTGCTCAAGAGGTAGGGTATATGCATACTCATCATCATCATCATGTCGTGCTGCAGGCACGGATATCCCTAACCCTCTCTCGCCACTTCTCCCTATCGTTCATCGCCTCTGGCAGGTCTTCAGGGCCACATCCTGTATCCTCACATAGCTGCTGGATGTATGTTCGTGCTGGTTGTCCTGCTTTTGCCCGGCCATGTGTGGGGGTCCATAGGAGTACATCATTTCATACTCATATGTAACATTTTTGTTCTGTTTGGGTTTTTTTTTAACAGATTACTGTATCTAATCATTTTGTTTGAAAATTAAATTCTTATTTCCCACTCCTACAACAGATAGTTATTGTACAAGAGGTTCTTTTACCTGTATTTTCTTTAATTGATAAATGATTTAGGTTGCTTCTTTTGATCAAGCTGATTTTCATTTTGTCTGAAGCTCAAATAAAACTGAAGAAATTGATTAAAACTTTCTCAAAATGAAATGACCATCTTCAAAACCAGATCAAATTAGGCTCCAAAACTTGATTGAGCAACAATATATCCAAAAATAATTTTAAAAAAAAGAAGAAAAAGACAATCATAGAGACAATAATTGTTAGGTCTTAACTTTTCCTTATGCTGACTGTATAATTTGTTTTTACATTTGAAAAGCATTTAATAATCACAAGAAACTACTTCAGCTCTTAAGTGAACTTTTAATTATAAGGTAAAATAAATTTCGATAATTAATATTCAAACTGTTTTAAAACTATATTTGTGATTTTATGGTAGCCCAGTTTAAAAACTCACTTATAAACTGGAAGTGAAGATAATTGTAGGTTATATAATAATTATATTACAATTTTAAAAGATTATTTGTTCTTTATATTTTTGAACTTGTATAGTTATTTACTACATTTAGCTTAGTTTGACACAGTAATCATATGCTTGGTTCACCATTTATTAAGAAACTTAGCAATGTTAAAAAAATTAAGAGAGTTTTTAGTTTATTTGAAATAATAAAGATTATTTTTTCCTTTAGCTGTTGACTTCATTTCAAGAACGAGAAAAGCAAGTATGAAGGAGGATTTTGTTTAATAAGAACATCAACAAAGATTTTGATAATCTATAAAAGACATAATTAAGTGAGTGGGTTGTTGAATGTTTGAAAGAATAATGTTTTTATTATAGTTAATTATAATCTGCATAGATGGGAATATTGTATATTTGTATGAAATCCTATAAAAGTCTTAGTATGAAGATAAATGATAAATTTTGAGTCTAGTTGATATAATTAAAGAGTTCTTCAAATTAGGTAATTGTGATCCCACAAACAGGGATAATAGAATTTTTGAAAAGGTTTAAAATGTTAGAACAAATCTTAAACTTCATCACAAGATCTATGGAAAACTGAACCGAAGAACTAGCAGCTGGAGAAGAAACTCAAGCTGAGGTAAAAATCCAAAGAGACTTGGAAGATTCGTTATAACTATTACTATTTGTTATATATACTGAATTATATACTAAGTAAGTGCAAAGCAGGCTACAGATTTACAAAGTCACAAGAAAAGATGAATCACCTAGAGTACAAGGGTGTTATTAAGATTTTTGTTTAAAATGAAAAAAGTCAGGATCCCTAATACAAACTATTAGAATCTTCAGCCAAGATAGAGGACTTAAATTTGAAGTTAAGAAATGGGCAATGTTTATAATGAAAAAATGAAAAAGAGAAATAATGGAAAGAATAGATCTACCTAACCGAGAAAGCATCATAAGCTTAGAGAAAAAGAAAATTGTGAAATCATAGAATATTATAAGTAAATATCCTCAAGCAAATAGAGATGAAAGAAAAAGTAAAAAGGGTGCATTGGAGAAGAACAAGAAAATTACTTGAAACTAACCTCAGTGGCATAAATCTGATAAAAGAAATAAATGTCTGGGGAGTAGCCCTTTATAAGATACTTTGGACCCTTATTAAGCTGGACTAGGAAGGAGCTTTGAAATATAAACCATAGAACAAGAAAATTGATGAATATGCTCAAAGCCTTACACCCAAAAGGAGATATAAACAGGCTCTATGAGACAAAAAGAAGGAAAAAAACTTTCCAGTATTAAGAATTATGTTAATGAAGTAAATCAGGGACTCAAAGAATGTACAAAACTTATTTTATATAACAGGTGAATTTCGCCTAAGGAGTTTGCAACAGGAAGTAGTGACTTTTTTCAAGTCAATTAAAAGTGATTGGTCTTTTCATGTCTGACTCAGACTTGTTGTGGCAAATGCATGTTAAACCCATTTGTAAACATTTTTTTTACTAAAAAATGCTTCACTGTACACATCACACTTTCTTCTGTAAATTTCACATAGTTTGTACTTCTCAGCCACCAAAAATTTTATGGCAGATTTCTGTTCTAGCCTAGAGTTCTCTGTTTAGAATGCTGCCATTTTGAATATCTTCAAAAGAAATATTTTTGTGAAATTAGAATAATTTTTGCAATAAATCAATTCCAAATAATGCAAAGTTTACATTTATGAAAAAAATCTGAAAAAAAAATGATTCTGCTTTTTTGCCAGAAAATTCCCCTAATTTATTGAATAAAAAAGGTTTATTTCAGCAGCAAGTAACATCAATGTCAACAAAAATAACTTAAGGACAAACAGGGTGACAACAACTGAAGGTGTATACAGAGAGAAAGTCTTTATCAGATTTGAATGTTATTAGAATATAAAACTGACAAAGAAGATGGAAATTATTAAGCAATTCTTTGAATTTTCCATGAAAGAGAGATAAAAAGATGTAGTTCTTGAAAGAATTATTTGCTAGAAAGTGTCTTTTGTCTGAATATTCTTTTACATTTTTAAGTACTAGGGATCTTAGTTTCTGCCAAACTCGTGTCATGCTGAAAGGAGTGAGAGAGAGACAGACATAATCGATTTTGCAATTTGGCCCCTTATAAAGTGATTACCTATGGCTCTGAATAGAACTTGGCAGAAAAATTCATATTTTCTTAAATAGATGAAATAGCACCTGAGAATTAAACAGAATTTTACAATAGTATATATATATATATATAGAGAGAGAGAGAGATTGATAGATAGACCATACTTAGAAGATGTTCACTGTAGTTTTTATTCTTATTTACCAGTAACTAAACTAATAACACTGAAGATGCAAAACGTTTTTTATTTAATAGTTGAACATTCTGGCTTCATGAAATATGCCTGAAACAAACTAGATTAAATTATTCAAATTAATGGTATAATTTTTCCAAGCCAGCCATGCTGAGATAATTCTATAACTTCTGCCGGGGGAAATATATATATATATATATATATATATATATATATATATATATATATATTATAAAATCGAGAACATGGTTTTAATAATGATAAAAATCGATTAAAACAAAATATAAGACTTCGGTGCCTTTCAACATCCACTTCTTCAAAGTCAATCTTCAGTAAAAAAAAAAAAAAAAAAAAAGAATGAGGTGTTAAAAGAAAAGAATCTTTAAAGTGAAACGGAGAAAAAACTCTTTGTGTGCCAGATCAAGTAAATGACTCCCTGAATATTACTAATTAGTGTTTGAGTTCTCTCAGTCTACGTTGTGTGTTGCTCACAACAGCTGCAAAGACGTTGCGGTAATGCTTAGTCTGAGCCCTTCTGAATAATTAATTCGCTATGCACTTATATTCAACAAATGCTCTCCAAAGGTAGATTCGTGCATCTGTGAATGCCCGGATGATGTTATTGGTACATGTCAACAAATAGAACTGCGGACATATTGGGCAATCCTTACCTTTAATTTTTAGATAGGTTTACCCTTATTATTGGGGTCACACCGACATTCGAAGTGATAGATAACTAAATTTTGTTGGAGGGTAGGTAAAATATCCTTATGAATAGAGAAGAACGTACTTCTAGTAATGAAGATGATCTGTACTACAGTTGAATTAAAACACAGTATTACAGACAAAGAAATCTAATTAGTAAAGAACTGACACAAAGTCTGATCCATGATATTTTCATGTGAACAGGACACTTTGGAAGCCTGAATGTTTTACAGTGAGGAAATTTAGAAACAGAAGATTTAATATTAGTCAAAATAAAATTTTTGGGATAGTTATTTGCAAGAAAATGCCAGTGATCTTTTTGAGTTTATCATATCTAATTCACACTCCAAGCTTATTGTACGGTTGGTAAGAGTTTTGATAAAACTAATTTTCCTGGGTCTGAGGGGCAAGGAAATTCCATTTCAGATATAACTCTGGAATACTAGGCCTTCTGTATGTACTTGTGACGAAAGATTTGAAAGCTTTCTCGACTTAAACATTAGAGAAAGGCAAAATGTTTTCTTTTCTCCTTCTATTGTAAATAGAAAGGAAGGGTGGAGATTGTTCCAATGTTGAAAAATCTATTTGCCTCGTTATACGATTATGAAGAAGCAAAGATATCAGAAATATAATGAACGTAACATATAGTTTGGGAACTTTATCTAAGTTGTTTCTCTTGGAACTCAACAAAGATATTAACCATTATCATCAAGTCAAGCAGGCATCCTGACTCTCTCCTATCATCCATCGCTCCTGGTATGTCTTCTAGACTGTATCTTGTGTCCGTTCAGAGCGGGTGTAAGTATTTGCTGGTCAGCCAACACTGGCTCATCTATGTGTAGGAGTTCATAAGAAAATATTTTTCCTTGCTTCTACAGCAGTGCATCGGATGTTTTTTTCGTCTTACTTAAATGGTTTGTGAGATGAGAGATAAGTGGCCATACAGCTGCTGACTTAAGGGTGTTGTCCCAGTGTTCATGAAATACAGTGCCCAGCATTCTTGTGTGGTTGCCCTCTAGCTTCTTCTCATGTGTTTTATTAGCTTCCAAGTGGTGCGTCAATAATAATATTGATACGGCTACAGCCTGGAAGAAATGCCGTTTTGTTTTATTGGATAGATCAGACTTCGATATGATTGATAACCTGTCAATAGCAGTCCACGCCTTCGCTAGGTGCATGTTTCAATTGATGAGATGTTGATGCCAAAGTATGTAACTTGGTCTTCTAATCTTAGAGGCTTGCCACATAGTGTAGAGGGGACTCCTTTTTGTTTAAAGCATATGCACAGTTTAATTTGCATTCATGTAGAGGCCATTGCCTCTGTGAATTTCTCTGGGCTATGCAGTAGGTATTCTGCTTGGGCTGATGTATTTGCGAGAAGTGCGAGGTCGTCTGCGTAGTCTTCATCTGTCATAGTTTCTTTTCTTTGCTTTTTTAATGCGATATCATTTTCTTTTATTTGATCAATTAACATTCGAAGTATGGAGTCTGGGTACTTACCAACAAATATGGTGCTAATGTATTTTCTTGCAAGACTCCAGAGACAATGTCGAAGAAGTCGGCGTCTCTATCAGGTGAGTGAAACACTGCTTTTGTGTTTTTGTGTTTTTGTAAAGCATCATTATTGCTGCAACAATTTCCTTGGGAAGACCATATGCAAGTTGTATTCGCTCCATCTTCCCTTGAAATAATTCTTAGAAAAATCAGAACGGGTTTTGAAAAAATCACTCCACAGCATCACAGATTCTGACAATCAGTCGAGTCATTGAAGGAGTACGAGAAAAGAATCTCGGGGCAACACTACAGTTCGTAGATTTCTCCAAAGCGTCTCTTTGCTCGTACTCCTTCGATGACTCAACGGTTTGTCAGAATCTGTGATGTTTTGGAATTACTTTTTCAAAAGCCGTTCTGATTTTTCTAAGAATTTTCTCGATTTCCGGTCGGATACAGTAGGGCATAATAAACCGGAGTAGCTATTGCAGTTTTTATCCCTTTGTAGTTATTAATTATTCTGAAGTCGCCTTTCTTGAGGAAGGGAAGGATGCAACCTTTCACTCATTCTTTTATTGTGTTTTCTTTATAGACTGCATTGAATACAGCGTGAAGTATGTCGTCAAATTTTCTTGTCTTCTAATCTTTAGAGTGTATTTCATCCAAGTTTGCAGCTTTTCTGCTTTTAATTTTTGTTCAATATCGCACCAAAATCTTCCTCCGTAAACTGTCCTAGTTTGACGTCTAATTGGCCATTAACAATTTTTTTTGATAGGTTTGTCAGTGATTTCAGGAGAATTTTCGCGCAGATTCTTGAAATATTCTTTCCACTTCAAAAATTTTTCTTCTTGGCAAACAGCTTTGTTTTGCCTTCGATGTGTTCTTTCTTTTGCTGTTGGCCATACTATTCGTTATTATTTATCTTCTAGTGAATTTCTAATTTATGGATTTGACCTTGAATATATCCTAATTACTCTTTTTAGTATATGTTGGTTTCTGGACTTTCGTAAATGCGTGTTAGCATTTGTTGAGTTTTTTTTTTATTTAGTAAGGATTCATTTAAGTTATCTCGTTTTTTTCCTAACTACTAGTAATTACTGAGGAACTCTACATTTGGTTCTTGATTTTGTGGATATGCAATATGCTGCTGCTTACATATGGGCAGTGACGAAGGCTTCATATTCGTCATTCGGAATATGTCTTTAAGATATTTCTAGAAGAGTATCGAATTTGTTTCTTACGGTTACTCTATATTTATTGCTTATATCTCTATTGGTAAGTGAGGTTTTGACTATTTCTTTACTTCTGCGTAAATTCAAGCGTATCTTAACCGTAACGATTCTGTGATCGGAAGATATGAAGGGGGACATGTTATTTTGGTAGATATGTTTGGTCCCCCAAAATTTAACGTTTAGTTTAGTATATGTTTTGCTTAGTGGTATGTTATGTTTTTAAAAAGGCATATGGAAAAAGGTAAAATAGGCTCATGGAGACAAATGTAGTAAATGAGTATAGATATGAAACGGCGCGGACAAAAGGAACATTCAAAAGAAGGCAACAAACAAAACAAATTTATATTCATGACAAAACATGCAATGATACATTTAAAATATTACTATGGTTCTATATTGTTCGTAAAATAGTCCTGTGTGTATGTGTGTGTGTATTCATGTTGACTACCGATTTCTAAATGTTCGTTTCTTTCTGTGGTTCGAAACAATTGTAGTTTTCGAGGTTGGAAAAAATCTCACAGACAAGGTATACTGAGGAAAGGAATGTTTACGTGGCTTATCCATTTTGTGGCGTTTTGACGTCTGTTGGTGAATAAGACAGTCACTCTAGAGAGAGTGTGTTAGCCCTGCAAGTGAAATTGTAAAAAAGATGAAGAGTGTTTGAAGACGAAGTATTTATAGAAAACACGTGTCTTGGAATCGGCTCCAAAAAAACGCGGGACGAAATTCAAATGAGGACGTAGTTTTAAACACTGATCACGTGGTTCTCGTGGCCAATGGTTTCCCGAGACTGAATATTTGCGTGCGTCAGCCATCTTTGTTTCGGGAACAAGTGGCATACCGCCAAATTTAAAATATAGGAGTGTAAGTCCTGTATATACCTCTTCAAAAGAAGAATATGCCTTACAGTTCAGAGCGCGATTTATCCACTTCTTATTTATGAGTATTACAGGACTTTACACTCCTATAATTTAATTTGGGCGGTATGCCACTTGTTCCCACGACAAAGATGGCGGACGCACACATATTCAGTCTCGGGAAACCATTGGCCAAGAGAACCACGTGACCTGCGTAAAACTACGTCCGCGCGTAAATTTCGTCCTGCGTTTGGAGCCACTTCCAAGACACGTATTTTCTATAAATACGTCGTCTTCAAACACTCTTTCTCTTTTACTCAATTTCTTCGCAGCGGCAACATACTCCCACCAGAGTGACTCAACAGACGTCAAATAGCAACAACATGGGTGGGCCTCGCAGAAATTCATTTCTTCAATATACATCGACTAAGAGACTTTTTCCAGTCTCAGAGAAACCGACTGTTTCCAATCATAAAAAGAAAGACATTTTAAATATGTAATCCTTTTGGAGTTTAGTTGTCTTAGTTACACACACACACATACACACACTCGCACATTTACACACACGATTATTTTATTAATAGAAGTAGCGATATTTTTAATGTATCAATGTTTGTTTTATTATAGTATATAAATTTGTTTTGTTCATCGTCTTGTTTTAAATGTTCCTTTTTGTCCGCACCGTTTCACAACCTTTACTCACTTGTTTCATATCTTCATTCATTTGTCTCCATGTGCCTATTCTACCTTTTTCTAAACACTAAACTAAACTCTAAATATCAAACTTCAACATAAAATTATGGGGATATTAAATACTAAATACAGGTCACCACTCCTACAGTATATAATCTCTCTGTGCTTTGCTGCTATTTGGGTAAGTGAAGGTCCATAGTTTTCCCTCCCCTTGGGAGAAGAATTTAGTGTTTAGGCATGAAAGACTATTCTCGAGTAAAATATCAATTTAGTAGGTTGCGTTAGCCAAATTTGTTATTTTTATCTTTGGCTACTTGAGTATTCATGTCTTCACCGATGAATACGTTATGTTTGGGAATGTGTCAAGCAAGGACAGATATCCCGTCGTAGAAAGTACAAATATCCGTTTCATCACTGGCATTGGTGGGGCTGCAGCAAGAGAGGATCGTTGTGCAGAAGTTACTATCCATAAATGTTCCGTCACTTGTCGATCATTACATTATTGAAACTGAAAGAAACAAGCTCAGTGGCCATCTCCATCAACTCAACGAAAATATTCTCCGGAAAAAGAGGAGGTTTTAAAAGGCTACAATATAAATTCCCATCTAAGGGCATGCTCATCAACTAAGGAATATCAAACGAAACAAGGTAATCTGTGTCTATGATACGATGTAATTTGCGTATATATGACAAATTGGAAGAAGTCTGGAATTTAGTGGTCTGAATGATATTTCAAGACAGGCTCAAGGATTTCAACTAACCACTTTGCCAATTTCTGTTGGGCAAAACCAAACAAGGACAAAATAAAAAGAATGTTAAATGTTTCCAAGCATTGCAATCTTATACTAATAATTTTATTTAATGATAATCGTTTATTTGCCCACGGTTAAATGGTTTCAAGTAAAATAAATGATTAAACAGTTCTATTTGACCCAAAAATTGGATAATAACAGGTACTACCTCCCAGGGTGAGAGTGTACCTGGGAGTAATGACAACAAAGTGGTACTCCACATTGCTCAAAGTTCCGAGACTGGAGCCCCACCAACGGATGGTTTTGTGTCATATCCAGGATATTTGTTGGGGTGGGGGAATGTGTCATATCCAGGATATTTGTTGGGGTGGGGGGAATGGGAATGCCACCTGAGTTATATATATATATATATATATATATATATATATATACTTGCTTATGTGTTTTAAACAAGGAGCTCTCTCCCCTCTAAGTTGCAGGCCTTTAAAATTCTATAGCGAAGTTCACATACCTCGGCATCAATATCACATCTACTGAAAGTGATGTTATCATATGCCTAGTGAAGGTATGGAATGCTATCGGCAGGTTATAAATGATATAGAAATCTGATCTCTCTGACAAAATAAAATGGAATTTCTTCCAAGTTGTGGCTGTGTTAATACTACTGGTTGAATACATGAATTAGACGTTAATGAAACACATGGCAAAAAATCTAGATAGGAACTGCACAAGAATGCTGCGTGCTGTTTTGAACAAATCTCTGAAGCAACACACCATAGGACAGGAGTTGTATGGCTACTTACCTCAAATCCCATAAACAATCCAAGTAAAATGAATAAAACACGCAAAGTACTGCAAGAGAAGTAGAACGAACTCATAAATGAAAATCGTCTATGGACTCTTACACATGGACGCACAAGTGTAGACCGACCAGCAAAAGAAGTAGAGCAGCTACGTGCGGACACTGGATGTAATTTGGAGACCCTATCGGTAGCGATGGATGAAACGTAGGGGTGGCGAGAAATTAGCATGAAACTCTACACTATCAGTGCGATTTGATGATGAAAATCATCATTACATATACAAATACATATGTGTCTACACACACACACACACACACACACACATATATATATATATATATATATATATATATATATATATATATATATATAGACGTACATATATATATACATACGTGTATACAAATACAAACAAACTGATGCAAAACCAATCGATTGCCATACAAAAATAATAAAAGTATTAACTTTTGTGTAAAAATATGTTCAAGAAGCTGTAATTCTTTTTTATCTAAATTTTCGCATTTATTGATCAATCGGTGCTTACACGCTGTTTTATAATTTTCCTTGAGATTTCGCAGACGACTATATTTGACTTACGGTGCAAAATTTGAAGGATCAAAACTAAAAATAATTCAAGAAATCTTTTCCCGCCTAGATTGTTAAAAATACATTTTTAAGCACTTTTCGCATTTATTGATTAATCGGTGCTTACGCATTCGTTTAAAAATATTTTTGAGATTCGCAGACCACCAAATTTGATTCGCTGCGAAAAATTTGAAAGATCCAAAACTCAAAAGGATTTGAGAAACCTTTTCCCTCCTAGATTGTTTAAAATAGTTTTTAACCAATTAAAATTAATGATAAATCATCAAATTTTTTATCTAATTTTGATCCTAACTCAATCTTATAAATAAGCATTGAAATAGATGAAATATTCAGTAAATTTATGGATCCATTCCTTGAACCAACTCAAAACTTTTGATTTTATTTCTTTTAAGTAAAAATGTAACATTCTGTTCCTTCAAGTATACACTGAATTTCCACATCGCTTAATTACGCACACAAAATATATCAAATAGAGTTAAACAATCGCAAACTGCTAGATTTTATGCATGGACTTTTCTTTCTCTCTTAAAATATTTACGCTCTGACTAATATTATATTTTCTTACAAGAAAAGACTTTGTAACTTCTGCTTTTCAACAAATCTTTCATTCACTTTAAAGAAATAAAGTTTATTAATTTGTTCACCAGTGTTTTATTCAATCATTTATACGCTTATCCGCAACAAATTATAAGAGACCCACGACAGCCGAACAAAGAAACATTCGTACGTTGAAATATAAACAAAGAAGTCACACAAATTATCGGTGACTTTCGACGTTGGGACATAAATAAAGGTCATTCACTTATAAAATTATTAATGACCATGACTATTTCTTAGATATGCATAAGGAGATAAAGGGTTCATAAGAATACAAACAAATAATCTCAAAATTACAAGTTAAATCCCAAAACAAATTAATTATGACCCACTACGAACGCAAAAAAATATCCAAACAAGTTATTAAAGATATAACTTTCTTCTTATAATTATTGATAACATAGCGATGCGCGAACAAAAATAAATAGTCCCACGAATTATTGATGATTTCCAACTTTATACACTTTAGCAAATAATTCGACAAACAGGTAGACAATCTTCAATGAATCTATCGACCCACGACGCTCGGACACAATTCTATACAACACCAAAGGCTTCTCAACAAAGTCTTCCATAAATAAATGGTCACACAAATTAGAAGTGACTTGAACACGAACATCCAAACAGCCGTTTTCTTCGGCTGCATTTGTCTTGAATTTTTTCGACAAACTTCAACTAACCTCTCTACAAACAATCTTAGAAAAACAACTCAATATCTTTCGCCAAACAAAAAATGATTGCTTACCCTATATTTACCAACCCCTGCGCTCGGGCAGGATATGACACAAGGTCAATTTTTAAGCGGAGTTTCACAGGTTTGAATTCAGAGTTTTCCTTCTCCTAGACTAATTGCCTCACCAAGGCTGAAGAACCTAGTCTGCCCTACTATTTACCCATAGCTGGAGGGAGAATAATTGGATTCGTACCTTTCCCAAGGGTATTAGTGCTATGTGAAATGCAATCAGTCTCGTCCAGGATTTGAACTCGTGTCACCGTGTTCATTTCCTACGACGATAACCATTACACCACGGGCACCTCCAAATAATTGCTTACAATAAAAACTAGATTAACACACCAGCAAACGTTCGAATTCCACTTGAAATTTTCTGAGAGATATCCTGCGAACGAGCCAAATTCTTCATCGAAATGATATCACCCAACTTTTGTCGAACTGAAGAATTTATTTTCCTCAAACAAACAATTTTGCAGACAACTGTAAAAACAAAAAAAAAACACCAGGACCAAAAAACAAAGATTTCCAGAACATAATTTCTATGGGACTGATGAAGATTTGTTATGTCAATTTTTGTCTATTGAAGCTGTAACGGAATTTAGGGTAGAAGGAAAAAGACAAAGATACTCTTAGACTCAAATTCTATTTTAGGGGTTTACGATTATTCAGTGGTGGAATGTTTTCTTGAACCAGTAGAAATGACCGGCTTCCCTAGTCAAAATGTTTGAAGTATATTGTAGAATCATCTTCGGCAATTACAAGTTTGAGAGTCCGTTAATAACTATCATGAAGGGCATTAGATTACTAGCAGGAGACGCATCGCGATGCTAAGTCGAGGTGATAAAAGCTTCTGAGGAAGAGTTTCTCTTTGGCGCCGGGAAACCCCTCTTTTTAAGCATACGCCGATTTCACTTCCTATCAGAGGCCACCTGGGAAACTGTTACTTATGCATTTATTTTTTCACTTTCTTATTGTCTTTTCTCATTTCTTTTTAATCCACACATTTCTACACTTTGTAACAATTCATCAGAAAATTCCGGCAAAAACTACAATTACTTTTTCTTCAGGGTTAAAGAGACGTCAATCTTTGTTTCTGGTAATCCATTTTTTACACACCAAAAAAGAAAAAAAAATCAAACAAACGAATTTAAAAACTTCATTCCCCATATTAACATAAAACATCCTTCCCTAACAAATCAGGAAAGCTCAACGAACCTTAAAAAAAAACTGGACAGTCACTAACAGTTGTGATCAAAATATGGTAAAATATATTTAGGTGTTAAAAAGTAATGAATCAAAACACCTAAACGCTGAAATCGCGTTGACTCACTAATGCTTCGAAAAAATGGATTTGATAAAATACAACTGCGTCGACTGACTGACGCATATATTTTTTTAAACTAAGAAAATTTACAAGAACTATAAAGCATCTGAAAGCTCAATTTAATCTTTGAAAAATCAACACTGAATCTCGGCCTTGGTCTACAAAAGTTCTTTCAGAAACGCTCGAAACTTTCCAGCTTTAGTATATTTACCGCCGAAGCTAGTACTTTCCAGCATTTTCAACTCAGCCGAGTTTCTCAGTAAAGAAACCCAACTTTATCCTGCGTTTCCAAAATTGATGGTTACCGAATTCATCGCGAATCTGGATACCTTGCTAATTTATGACAAATAGTCGAAAAGCTGCATATTTCTTGTAGTCTTTATTACAATTTTACTGTTGGTTATTTCAACACATATACCAGTGACAATATGAAAAACATCATCAAAAGCCAAAATCAAAAAAACAGACTAAACTTAAAAATGATTTAATCTATTTGCCAAAAAATTTGAATTTGGGCATATCAAAATGGAACTTTTCTCAGAGAATGCAAACAAGAAAAAAGAAAATTATGAAAATATCCTGAAAGCCAAATTTTATTAGCCTACACACCTCAAGTCGTATAAACATTTTATTTGATCATTTTCATTATTGATTAACATTGATCACTTTTTGGTTCGTTTCGATATAAACCTATATCGAATTTTATTCAATAATCGGCTCAGGAAGTTGTAAATATTTTGTATTAGAATTTTTGCATTTATTGACCAATCGGCGCTTACGCATTCGTTTCAAGATATCTTTGAGATTCGCAGACAACAAAATTTGACTTGCCGCGAAAAATTAAAAAAATCTAAAACCCAAAATAACTTAAGAAATCTTTTCCCTCCTAGATTGTTTAAAATACTTTTTTTTAACCAATTAGAATTGTTCTGAGACTGATAAATATATCGATCCCCCAAACGTTTATAGATAATGATGTGATTAACAACAGACAAGACAAATGACAATAACAAGAGGGTAAGATTAAAATGCCAGGCATTTATAGAGCGAATCATACACGAAAGGTTTGCAAAAGTGTAGAACCGCTGCTGCTGCTGCTGCATAATGTCCGTGTAGTCTCAGCGGTGTTGAAAGTCGGAACGGTCGAAAGACGCAGAGTCGGCTGTTTAAAGGTTTTTGGCGACAGCGAGTCTAGAAGATCATGATGATCTTGGTGCTTGGTACAGATCATAGGTGTAGTTACATGGTCAGGAATCTGGAAACAGTAAAAAAGGTGGACACATCGGTTGCAGAGGCTGGATAATCGATATCTCGATTTATTCAGTCACTGGTTAAGCGGGGAGGGGAGTATGTCGATGTGGCCTCGTAGTGCTGATGATACTTCGAGCTGAGTTGTTGTGGACTTGAGTGCTGTTGAATGGTCTAGTGATGTTGGAACTGGTGCTGCAGGTCTAGTTTGTTGCAAATGAAATTTGGTCCGCTGCAAGTCTGGTTGGCAGCAGCGTCGTCGTCTCGGAGTAACTGCAAAAGAGAGTAAGGAAGACGACTAGAGGTGATTCTCGAGAGATTCTGAAATCGGAAATAGCTCTTAAATGAGCCAGTGATGACTTTCGTAAATTAATTCTCATCACTGTTTTAGAGAGCTGCTGGGATTGGTTGGATCCTGGCATCGGCTGTGCTGAATATGCGGCAGTGGTTGGTTGTATCTCGCGTCGGCCACTAACCGGGTGGGAAAAGCTCTGGCAAGAGTGCGATGCTACCAATGGAAAGGAGTACATCTAACTCTCTCGCCTCCGGGCACGAATGCCCTTTATTTATCCGTGCCTCCCACTCAGTGGGATTTGACACAAGGTCGTTTTTATTGTGAAGATTTTGGGAAGGGTGACGGGAGGTGTCAAATGCTGGTCATAAGTTCGCTAGGCAATGAGAACTTTAGCCGCTGGTGAAATTGTTTTTAGTTTTTAACGAGAAGAGTTTTGTTTTTGTTTAGGTTTTTAACGAGGAAAAGTTGTAACATGTTTGTGTGTGTGTTTACGTTGAGTTGTTTCCTCGCTATGTTTGTAAGGTAATAAAGGAAGGATGAAGAAGTAAGATGCAGATAGTCGAAATGTGTTTTTAAGAATAGTTTTTATTTGCAGCACGGAAAATGTATTTTGTGTTTGTGCTGCAAGTCTCGTAGGCAAGGTTGTGAGTATAGAGACGAAATTGAGTTATGAGAAGGTTGAGATAGCAGCGTGTGTCGTCGGACGTGCGAGGGATTGTGTTCGCCGTAGTTTAGCGAAAGCCATGTTGCCGTTGAAGGAAATGAACTTTGGAGTCACCGTGGGTTTTGTGTGTCTGGTGATTTGAGGAGAGTGTGCGTTGTCTCCATTAAAGTGGCCCAGAGGTGAAATGAGAGCTAGGCGTCGAGAGCTTAATTGTGCGTCGCATCGACATAGCCAATTTTGGGGATGACATAAAGTTGTTCCTGTGCGTGGCATGTTGAATGTATCTAATTTATATTCAACTGGGATTCCTTGCAAGGAATCCATAAATTAGATAGGGGAGCCCATGCTGCTGCTGCTATGAAAGAGCCGCCAGTGAGACGTCTGCACTGCGCGGCGTTGTCCAGCTAAAGAGACTGGGTTTGGCAGCTTACCCAATTTCTGCTGCCCGGGAAAGGAGATACGGGTTGAATAGGATATGTCATCCTGATTGGGTGAAATTATGCATCGAAGTAAATTGCGCATCAAACCAGAATACCTTCTGATACAGAACTATGCCGGTTATTATTGAGTCTTCCGACACGAAACCAGGTAACCTTGCTGGTCATAGGTTCGCTAGACCCGAAGATCTAGAGCAAAGTGAATCCATGCCCCAAAACGTTTGTGCAATTTTTTGAGAAAATCTTGTGACGAATCCCTGTTGCGGACGCGATTCCTCTAACATTCCATCGTGTCAAAATATGGCACAAGGCTGTTTTGTGGAGTGGGTGTGCACGAATCGAGACTCATGCGTGGCGGGTGCAAAAATACTCGACCCCGTCAGCATTCCCTTAATGGGACGCTTCAGGTAACAAGCAATAAACTTATTCCTGTAAACTGACAAAGACCTGGTGTAATTGCATGCAAATAACTGCTCAATCCAAATACCTGGCAGCGAACCCGAAGGCATATAGCGATGGGGATAACATTATTATTATTATTATTATTGGGGTTTTTAGGTTTAAGTTGGTTTTGCGTTGGTTATGTTGGTATTTCGTTGGTTGCGTTGGTATTTCGTTGGTAGTTATCCCCTCGCTAAATGTTGATGGAAAATAAAGGTGGTGGAGAAGAACGAAGACGTCGTTAGGTTTTTGTATCAAGGTTTTAATGGCAGCATGAAGTAAAGGGGTTTACACTGGTATGCTGCGAGGTCTCGTAGTAAGGGAAAAGGTAGGAAGTTATTAGAGTGTATCATCTAATTTGTTTTTAACTAAGATCCCTTGGTCTAGAAGAATAGACCCAAGGCGTCCATAAACTAGATGGCTCTCCTCACAATGGTTGATGCGGCCACTCTATTCAGGAACAGACGTTAAGACGTCCGTTCCCGTTGAGGATTTCTGAGCGAGAGAGAGAGAGAAATTCGCGAGCTTTCTTCAATTTGTGGTGCAGCTAGGAAATATGGTTCGGGCTGAATCGGACAAGTCACCCTGATTGGGTGAAAATCTTCGGCGACTCTAACGGTCAAATTAAATTACGTGCCAAACAAAAATTCAAGTTTCTTTCTGCTACAGGCGTATCACAGAGTGAAATTTTAGTCAATGATAACGTTTATACAGAAGAGAGGAGCAGTGTATTAAAGAGTCTGAGTGGCAAAAATTCTGCGTTATCAAAGACAGGAAGTCTCTATTCTAAATATGAGTAAAAATGAAATATCTCATTATACTGACGAGAGGAGCTTACAAATGCCACATATTTTATCCTGCGATTAGAGGTGATCTCCGAGATCGTCGGCAGAATTACTTTATCTCGAAAATAGTCCTCGTGTTGGTGACAGAAAATTCCACTCGTCAACGAAGGGGTGACGTCATTTCCGGTAGGGATTAAAAGTTTCGTTAGCTGACGTCATAGATGATTATGGGTTTTTTCGATGGCGATTTTAGATTTGAGTAGCCAGAAAGATACGATAGAATCATAGATGAATTATTATCGTTTTCTTTTTATTTCGAGTCTCCCTCAGTCGTATAAATAAGCATTGAAATTGATGAAATATTCAGTAAATTTACGGATCCATTTCTTGAACCTATTCAAAACTTTTGATTTTATTTCTTTTCAGTAAAAATTTAACATTCTGTTCCTTCAAGTATACATTGAATTTCAACATCAGTTAATTATTCAAAATTAAATGAAAATATTGTTTACATAAATTTATTCGTACTACTATTTCAATCTCTCCACTGCTGATGAAATTTCTACCAACATCCACTTACATATTAATGCATAAATATACTTTCTCTCTTACTTAAAGATAAACACAAATAAATATCTTACACACACACACACACACACACACATAATATTTCACTTAGAGTCTGACAATCGCAAACTGCTACATTTCGTGCATGGACTTTCTTTCTCTATTAAAATATTTACGTTTGTACTAATATTATCGTTTCTCAGAAGAAAAAACTTAGTAACTTTTGTTTTTAAACAAACTTTTCACTTAATTTAAAGAAATAAAGTTTATTAATTTGTAGACGGGTTTTTTATTCAATTATTTACACACTTTTTCGCTACACGAACATATTTCATGTATATGCCTGTATTCAGATAGATAGATATCACAATCATCTGACGATGTACACATACATTTATCTATATACATACATACATATATAAGCACATATGTAAATATAAGCATGTGTACATATATATATATATAAATATATATAATATATGATATATTCATGCATATATATATATATATATATATATGAAGGCCGACCATAAGGCTCCCTTTGCAAAAGCTACTACACCAAGGTGTAGCAGAAGGCGTTACTCTTTTCTTTGGATTTTTTGTCTTACCTTTGATTCATATCTTATAATGCTGAGTGTTAAGCAAGGAGACATCAAGTACCATTTTTTGAATCTTTAGTATGACTCGACCAGGAATTGAACCCCATTCTCCTGAGCTAATGGCGAACATTCTAAGCCATTATGCCAATATATATATATTCATATATGTATATACATATATATGTACATATATATATATATATATATATATATATCTTTAAAGAAAAAACCAAAGACCAGTTATTTTAGGATTATAAATTTATTTCCATCCTGTTTTTCATTTCTGGTGTGAACCAAAAACACAAAGAAAAATATAACAGGACTTCATCAGATCTAATGGATAAATAAATTATAATAATAAATAATCTACCAGGAAAATTTAAATGTTCAGCTCCTGAATGATTTTCTTGTCCTGAAGGAATTACTCTCAACTCTGGTTTAACTGGACCGAATAATACTATATATATATATATATATATATATATATATATATATGAAAGTAAATATGGATAAAATCCGACAGTATGAAGGTAGCAGGAAAAAATATAATCCAAATAGGTGAATATATCATGATGTGAAGTCGACGTTAACGTTTCGGTTATAATAACCATCGTCAGGAATTGGATATAAAATAGTTCACAATATAGATGGGTGATTGTTGAGATGACAGGAGCAAATGAGAAATATACAACGAAAAGATAGATAAACATGCACATAGCGTTCAAAATTCAAAAGTCATCAGAACGTGTTTGGCACGTGGAAAAATATTAGAAAATGTAGGATTTTTCAAAGAAACGAGACAAAACCTCCCGTTTATTGAGAAATACGCAACAAATAAGTTTTCATATGTATAGATCATTAGGAATCATCCATGTTAAATGTTATGTAAGAATGTATTGGTATTAGTTTTTTTCCGAAAAGACAGTATGAAAGTAAATAACGATGGTTATTATAACCGAAACGTTAACGTCGACTTCACATCAGGATATATATATATATATATATATATATATATATATATATATATATATATATATATATATATATAATAATGATAATAAATAACTATATATCATATATGGATTAAATATATATATATAATATATATTTATTTATTATCATTATTATTATAATATCATAGATATTGAGCACTCTCCATATTATATTGCACTTGATTCGACACATAACCAAATAGTGATTTACTGACGACCAAAACTCTCATAATATATATATATATATATATATATATATATATATATATATATATATATATATATATATATATATATATATATAATGGGCATTGATCCTGTTAACCTATTAAATCAGAAATGTGATTTTATTGCTAGATGTAGGCATAGAAATACATTTAGACTGATCTGAAAAATAATTGAATAAATAAATAAATATGATTCATTTAATTGATAAATGAATTAAAATTTGAATTAATATTAGTAATTTTTGCTCTATTATTGAAATTGGGTGAGAGATTTTACCATGAATAGTTTTTGATTGTTTTATTTCAATTTAATGATTAAAATTTGATGTACTAAAATAAGATATGTCTGAATGATTAAAACATGTTTAAATGTTTTGGCTTGTATTTTTGTAGCTGTAAATTTTCCCGCAGTTAAATTTGAAGTATGATGAAACCGGATGTTTCTTTACATGTCAAAATGAATTGATATTTATTGCTACTTGAATTGGAAGAGTTACTTTTACATAGAAGAAATAATTTTTTTCGTTTTTTTTTTTTAAGTCTGGTTGTAAATGTGAAAGAGTTATTACAATCCATTTTCTTGTTTGATCTGAAGAAGTCGAGTTAATTTTTAGAGGATTGATTTATATAAATGCTTTTTAACAGGATTGAAATGAATTTATTATCTTAACATGACCAATTGTTGCTTTTTTAATATATATATGTATATATATATATATATATATATATATATATATATATATATATATATATATATATATGTGTGTGTATTATGAGATTTCTTGAATTGTCCCTTTTCATGAGAGACATATGCACGTTTTTAGCTACCAAAAATTCATAAACCTACATGAGTGACTTTGCAGACAGCTAATGTAATGACAAATCTAATGCCCTTTATAAACTGAATTTTGCTTGGCAATTTTCACTGTACAATATTCAATCCATGTGATTAATATTCTTCATTCAATTAAGTATATAAATAAGGAAAGAGATTATATAGAAAAATAAATGTTGTGTAATTTTTATTTCTATCAAGATGCTACAGACTGTTCTACCTGCATATGCAAAGCAATACAATTATAAATAAAATGTATTTATGCAAGAACTTTTTTTAATGCATGTCAATAGAGAAAAGAGACAATAGAAAGGGAAAAAATGAGTGAAAGACATATAATTGATCTCCCAAAAATTCTTTACCAAAAACCAATCAAGGAATGAAGGAAGTAGAAAAGAAAAGAACACTTCATTTTCTGATTATTCTTAATGGTAATTGGGGTTTTTGGAGTTCCCATTGATATATCAAATCTCACTTTTAATTTTGTAAATGTGCATTTTCAAAATTGAAAGATATATATAAAAACAAATCTCCACCCAGCTTTCTCTCTCTCTCTCTCTCTCTATCTATATATTATTCATAATATATATATATATATATATATATATATATATATATATATATATATATATATATATTTACACTAGAACAAAAATGAATATTTGAACAGACTTTCATACAGACATCTATACCAGCAACATATTTAGTCTGCTTTGACTGGCAATGTAATCAATATGTCTGGAATAATTGAAGTAAATGTTGAAATATGGATGTTCTTGAAAAATGAAAAAGTTCTGCTTATGTAAATATCAGTAATGTAATTTGCATTGTTTCTGCTTAATTTGGACACCAATTTATTTTATTATCCTTGGAATATATCCCAGTGTTCCAGAGATTTCTCTCATGACTTTCTCTTAAATTTTAGTATTTGCTAGCTGAGAGCCTTGTTTGATTTTTTCATACCAGTGATGTCTGAGTGACAGTAAGTTTCCTCAGCCTTATAGGACTCATCTCAGCCTTCTGGTCTTCTCAACAGTGCTAAGATCTAAATGGTCTCAATTCTTCCCTAGATCTAATTGTCTAATTCCAATTGTCTATTTTCAGGTTCACAAAGATTGTTCCAATCTTTGATTAGAATTATTATTTCATTCTTTTTGAATTTTTCATACTAGTGATGTCTGAGGGACAATGAGTTTCCTTGGCTCTCCAGGACACTCCTCAATATTCTAGCAAATCTCAACAGTGCTAAGTTCTGGATGGTCTCCAGATTTCAGTTACCTTTATCTCTTTTCAAGGCTCTTGAGTATTGTTCCAAAAGGCTACAAGAATAATTGATCTGCTTCAATAGCACAGTCTTCTAGTTGATAGATCCATTTTTTTCTTTTTGATAGCAAACAGCTCTGCTCTTGTGGCCAGGATTAGGTGATCAGTTTTTATCTCAAATTGTTATTTTTATTATCATTATTAATAGTTTGAATTCAGAGTAAGGCTTTTCAAAGATTAGTTAGGCTAACAGTCTAAACTTAGCTACAATTTACGTGTAAGTAGAAGGTGAATTAACTGGGCCATTCACCTAATGAGTAGAATTTTCATGAATGGTCCAAGAAACTGTGGTTCAATCCCATGTCGTCATACCAAAGACAAAAAATGGTACTTGATGCCTCCTTGCTTAGCACACAGCATTATAAGGTAAGGATCAAGGGTAAAGTGGAACAATCCAGGGAATGGAGTAGCACCCTCCCTTACACCTCAGAGTAGTAGCTATTGAAAAAGGATCATTCTGGTCACCCTCGATTAAGGTTGCCAATTTTATTTACTTTTACTTTGAAGGTAAAGAAATGGATTAATGCCGTTTCCTGAGAGCATTAGTGTGAAGTGATGGTGAATTATCTCAGTGGGAAATTGATTGTGTCCGTTCTTATAACAGTTAGGTCAGTAAGCTGAAAGTTCATGTGATGACATCATGTCAACCTTGTCGACTTAGGAGTTGAATATGCTGCTGGCTTCTCTGCAGAAGGGTAAGCAATCCCGACCAACAAGTTTTCTGAATATGACACAAAACCACCAGATGCAGTGGCTCTAGTCCTGGAGCTTTGGATAATGTGGAGTACCCCTTTAATGCCATGACTTCCAAGTTGACTCTGACCCAGAGTAGTAGTATCTGTTTGGGTCCCATCTATGGGTTAAATATAACTATCTTATCATTTTATCTGTGTGCAAACAAATGAGCTCAGTCTCATTTAAAAATAATATTACCAACAAAGCATTCACTTATTAATCATATATATATAAACAGGATTTAGCATAAAAAATTGAATAAGGGTTGCTATACTATAACACACAACCAAGCCAAACCAAACCAAATCAAACAATATCTGCTGTTGATGACTTTTTTCAAGCAATTGGATCCATTCACTGCAAAACTAATGGAGGAAATGTGGGGACTACTGCTGTATGGATGCACGACTTGGACGTTAACTAAACAGCTGAAGAAGAAGTTAGACGGCAGTTACGCAAGAATGCTGCGAGCAATATTGAATAAGTCCTGGTGGCAACACCCCACAAGACACCAACTATATGGCCACTTGCCTCCCATCATGAAAACTATCCAAGTTAGACAAACCAGACATGCAGGACACTGCTGGAGAAGCAGGGACGAGCTCATATGGCCGGGCAAAAGCAGGACGACCAGCTCGAACATACATACAGCAGCTATGTGAGGATACAGGATGTAGCCCTGAAGACCTGCCAGAGGCAATGAACGATAGGGAGAAGTGGCGAGAGAGAGTCAGGGATATCCGTTCTGGTGGCATGATATGATGATGATGATGATCCCATTCCATGAGAGTATCTTGGTCAGCCAATGAACATTTCAGCCAACCTTCATATTCATACATACACACACGTATGCAGATATATAATTGACATTTTATAAAATTACAGAATCCTAACCATATACATCGAAGTTCTAAAATGCTAAAGTCTCACATTTACACAAAATATATACTACACACACACACACACACACACACACACACACACACACACACACTCTCTCTCTCTCTCTCTCTCTCTCTCTCTCTCAGTCACACACATGCATTGACATTTAATAAAATTACATAATCCTTTACAGCCATATAAATCCAAGTTTCAAAATGCTAAAGTCACATACATTCAAAATATATACCTATATACATATATTCACTCATACATATGTAGGTTGGTATATAATTGACATTTTATAAAATTCTAAAACCCTTTAGCCAAGTTTCAAAATGCACACACGCACACACACAAACACACACACAATATATATATATATATATATATATATATATATTCATCCTCTGGAACCCCATCCTTAACACATGGTTCATTTATATTTCTTCACAACATATGAACATATATCCCCTACAACCAGATACAAACCTAATTCCATGTTTTTTCTGTTATTTATACCCCAACAGACATTGCTGATATCCACATTTATACCAATATGAAAATGCACTTATAATGAAGCATATAATTAAATGCTTGTCCTTAAACACATACAGACAAATATTATAATTTACTTTAGCATCTCTTTCTATGATTCTCTGCTTTTGAAAGGATTAGACAAAAAATAGCTTTCAACAACAATATAAAAGTATATTAAAGTTCTATTTGAAAGCATTTTTGCAACAGCAGCAGATTGCAATAATGTAATAATGGTGTTAAGTTAGAATAGATTTTCTGAAGATTTTCTGGTTTCTTTTGTTTTTTTGTTGTTTTTTTTATTTTTTTTTATTGTTGTTGTTGTTGTTCAATTGATTTGAGAAAGTAGATAACAGGTAATGTAATGTTCAATCATTTTTTTTTTTTATCAATTTATTCAATTATGATATTTTAAAGGAAGATTGGGAGATAGAAAAATTAAAGTAAAGGCATATATGAATAGAGTAAGATAACGAGGAATAGAGTGAGACAGATAACAAACTCTGAGGAACAGAGATAGATAGATAGATAGATAGATAGATAGATAATGAACTGACTGAAATGTACAAATAAATAGGTACATATAAGCAGGGGTTGATTGATGGATAGATAAATTTTGATATTAACATATGGAGATAGATAGATATAAACAAAGAGAGATGGATAGACAGATATGAACATAAAGCAATAGATAAATGGTAAAGTTCATATTTCAGTTGTCTTTAATATAATCTGAGAATCATTTGCTTTGAACTCAAAAAAATTATTCCTCCTTAACTTGTATTGGCATCATTGCTTTTGCATACTTCTAAAATTTTAAACAACTTTGATGAAATCATGCAATACTCAGAAGAACAAACAAAAAACCTGAAGCAAAAGTTCCTTTCAGCATGTTCTCTGTAAAAGACTTTTCAAGAATAATGGTACAAGACTCCAGGATAAAAATTCTCTGTCAGAATATACCTAAAGTTCTAGAAACTCTTGAAAACCAGATAGCTGTTCCAGGTGTGATAAGTGACTATTATAACAAAGGAACACCCATGGAAATGAAAACAAAAATGCAAGGGCATTCACAAGAGAAACATGCAGAAAAAAAAAATGTTTAGGAATGAAAAGAATTCAGTGTGCACAAATGTTGGCAGATCATAAAGCATAAAATATATGGGATCATTTTGTAGTCATGGATAGAGTAACCTTGTAAAACTGAAACTCCTTCCAGTTGATGGACAGAGGCAAATTCTGGAAACACATTCTAAAAAGTCATTGATTTTTTTTACCTATTTGTCATATATATATATATATATATATATATATATATAAATAGAGAGAGAGAGAGAGAGAGAGAGAGAGAGAGAGAGAGAGAGAGAAACAAAAATAAGGAAAAAGGAATATTTCTTTGTAGCTTTTTATTTTCTGATTGTTCTCAACTTGTTTCAACTCAGGTCATCATCATCAGAGGAAAAGTTTTGTGAAGAAAAGTTTTTTTTGGAAAGTTTTTAAATAGTTCATAAGTTCCAAAGAAGCAGAAAAAAATGAACTAGTATCATAGCATATCAATTTGTCAAATCAAAATTATTCAAGACTAGGCACATAAGAGTGTGTGTATATCGGTGTACATATATATATATATATATATATATATATATATATATATATATGTTGTTTTTTTTCATTTTTCATTTTCAAAGGAAAGTATTTTTTCCAAGGAAAAAGAAAATAAGGCACTGTCCTGGTGATGGTTGGATAAACTGAGACATTTGCACATATAAAATATATCATATGAATATTTTGTTTTTCTTTTCTTTGTTTTTTTATTTGTAAACCATTGGATTTCGCATCCAATCTCTTTAATATATATATATATATGTGTGTGTGTCTGTGTGTGTGTTAGTAAAAATTTGCTTGCAAGTATGAGGGTGTACACACACACTCATGTACACACACATACTTACTTCCATTCATATATATTTATATAATTTGAGAGACGGTAGGCTCAAAGACAAAGGTGATTGGTGATGGTTAGTTTCTTGACAATAAAATCAGACCAAGTTCTTTGTCTGATGTAATATGTATATATATATATATATATGTATATATATATATATATATATATATATATATATGGAGAGGATTATGGTGTAATGGTTATTGTAGGAAATGAAAACAGCTGCTTGAGTTCAAATCCAGGTTTGGAGGTTTGCATTGCATACAGTACTAATACCCTTAAAAAAGGTATGCATCTGATTATTATCTCTCTAACTATGGGTAAAAAGTAGGCCAGATAGGGTTCTTTTACCTTTATATGGCAACCATACTTGGAGTTAGAAATATCTGAATGCAAACTTGTCAAACTCCACTTAAAAAATTAACCTTGTGTCATATCCAGTTCATGTGGAGGGGTTGTGAATACAAATATATATATGTATATTTCGTGTGCTATTGGTATAATATACATTTTGTATTTGGTATTTTGAAGAGTTAGATAGATGTTTACCTTGAAAGGTAATACTAGACTCCCTTTAAAAGGACTTCATTTTGTTGGTTTGTCTTTTAAATAAGGATGTTTATCATGATTAATTAATATCACTATCATCATTATTTTTGCAAATTTCTCACACCACTAGTAACTGAGTGTTTTCAACAAAGTCTGAGAGGCAGGATGTCTCCTCTACTCTCCAGGACACTCCTAAGTATTTTGGATAATCCTAGCAATGCTGTGGTCTGAACAGTGTTGATTCTTCCTATGATATCTACTTTTCCTGTCTCTTTTCCAGGTTCTTTGGTATTGTTCTAAGTGTACCATAGCCATGATATGGCTATATGTGAAACTTACATCGAATGTCCATAAAGATAGAACATAGGAATCTCGAAATTCGAAAAACACATTACGACTTCTTTGTTCAGGTACGAAACTTTTTATTACTTTTGAGTTTAAAGGTTCTTTGACATAAGGAGAGAGAGGCACAATCCTTCTATTCTGGCTTTTTCATCTGCCCCCCACCAACACGTGTGGCACCCACCACAAAGGTCTCCGCGAGCAAGCGAAAACCAACCGTCTTCCCCCAAGGCAGGTCTCATCTCAACTCACTGACTTTTTCAAAATCTCCCCAAATCCTCCGCGCTCTTCCGGTGCATGACATTACCCACACTCCGTAACCCTGTTTCCAATGTGGGCTACTGTGACATCTCTTAGTGACATGTCTGCTCCACTCGCGTGTGCGCGAACACATGTATTAATGTTGCGCCTAAGTAACCCATGCACTGAGCCGAAAGGTTCTCAGCCTAACTAAACCCAAAGGCATAAACTGAAATCCCTTGGCCATTATGTTACATAAGGACTCTAACAATGATTGCTATCATTGTCAACTTTATGTTCCACAACTTTTTCACTACTCTAGCAAGATTCAGAAATTTGTCCAGTTTTTTGCTTTCTTTTATTTTCACTCTATATCATTATATAAACCATGTAAATGAATTTTTATTCAGTCTGTATCAAAATTATCTTCATTTTTCACAGAGCTTTATTCCAAAGCTTATTTTGTGTACATATCTAAATCTTTAACACCATAAAATCCTCGATTTCTGCAATCACGTATGACTCGAATTCATACAGAGAAAAAAAATGCTTATCATAAAAATGCCAGAATATTCTCCACTCATCTAATTATACCTTGATATTCCTTTAACACTTTCATAAGAATTTTATAAAGATTCTTCAGCTTTGATAATCCTTAAAAACTCCAGAGATGGATTTTGCGTTCATTTATTTATTTATGTGTATGTTTGGAAGTTTACTTACTAGTTTTTTATTCCAAATTCTCTCTCTATATTTTGTATCTATAAATCCTAGAAAATTTTGTCTGTCTTATTTTTTAGAACATATTCTGGTCTGTATATGTACCACTTGTATGTATGTTAAAAGTTCAGTTGCTTGCACAATTCTCAGTTGATCTCCTATCCCACCCAGACATGCCTTCTCATGCATTCTTTTTGTATCAGTTTGCTGCATTTATTTATTATACAATTAAGTATTTTATTATTTGACTCCTGGCAAGGTTTTCACACCAATAGTAACCAGTGGTTTTGCATTAAAGTTGATGGAAAGACTTCTCAGGTCTCCAAGACTCTTCAACATATGTAGCTGAAATTAACAGTGCTGTGGGCTGCATGATTCTTGTTGTGATCTCCAGTTCTCTCAGACCAGTAATCTGGGGCTGTAGAATGCACCAACTGCATCTTAGCAGTGGGGTAAGACCTCTCCCCAACAAGTGTACTGAATATGATACTAAATAATCTGATGGTGAAGCTCCAGTAATGCTGGAACTTTGGGGAATGCAAAGTACCTCTTCATTGCCATCACTCCCAGGTTCACTCTGGCCCAGAGTGGTAACTCCTGACAGGGTACTATCTATGGGTCAAATAGAACTGTTTGACATTTAAACTGAGTGCAAACAAATGACTTATGCTAAAGTGAATTGTTTCAAATAGAACTGTTTGATCATTCAAATGTGTTTAAATAGATGACTGTTGATTAATTGTATTGTTAGTGATACATAACAATACTTGTCACCATATAACTGTGTGCAAACAAATGAATAATGCTAAATTGAATAATTAGTGTTAAACAGCAAAATTTGTAACCACTTCACTGTGTGCAAACAAGTGATTAATACTGAATACAATTATAAGTGTTAGATCATAATAATTGAAACTTTTAAACTATGAAGAAACAATAACTATACTAGAGAGTAAACAAATTAGTTCTAACTCATTTAAAAATGAAATTACCAACAAACTAATCTATTACATGTATATTTATTTCGATGTGTGCAAAAAAGGACTGATGTTAAATAGTTACTGTTACATAACAACACTTGAAACCATTTAACTGAGCCCAAACAAATGATTAATCATCATCATCATGTCGTGCCACCCACACGGATATCCCTGACCCTCTCTTGCCACTTTTCCCTATCGTTCATCACCTCCGGCAGGTCTTCTGGACTACATCCCGTATCTTCACATAGCTGCTGTATATATATTCGAGCTGGTCGTCCTGCTTTTGCTCGGCCATAAGTGGGTGTCTATAGAAGTACATCACTTATGAGCTCGTCTCTGTTCCTCCAGAAGTGTCCTGTAAATAGAATTATTCATATTAGATAACAATACTTGAAACCATTTACCTATGTGCCAAAAAAAATGATCTCAGGCTTGTTTAAAAATGCTATCAACAAAATGTGGTTACAAATCATATATATTTAATATATATATATATATAAAGAGGATTTGGCATTAAATAACCTACAATGGTTGATATGGCATAAAACCCAACAAAACCAAACCAAACCAATCCAATCCCCCCAATCTTTTTGTAGGCCTCTGGGGTCCACTTCAAGAGCATCAACTGCAACTGGTATCATTGTCAATTTCATGTTCCACAGATTTTCAACCCTCTAGCAAGATCTAGGTATTTGTCTATGTTATCACTCTCTTTTATTTTCACTCTATGATCCAGTGACATGGCAAAATCCAGTAGATGATAAGTTTTTTTTCCTTGTTAATTTTATCATTCTCATTTTCTTGGACAGATTCTGGTTTTTACTCATAGCATTTTTCAGCATGGCCAGATTTAACTATCTTGCATAGTTCTCAGTGGATCACCTTTCTCAAGATATACATAATTGCAAAATAAAAAGTTATGTACATAACAGAATAAATATACTTGACTTTATATATATTTCTTTAAAAATATTTACATGTATGTATTTACCCAAACCCTCTGCCACAGGCAGAATGTGACACAAGGTCAAGGTTTAAGGAGAGTACTTCTGGTTTGGATTCAAAATTTTCCTTCTTCTTCTAGTTGCCTTAGAAGAACTTAGCTTGTCTTACTATTTCAACCATGGTTGGGAGGTAAAACAGGTGGATTCATGCCTTTCCCAAAGGACAAAATTAAATGCAGACAGCCTATTCCAGGATTCAATCTTGGCCCTCTGATTCCATTTCATATGATAATCATTATGCTTACCAGTTCATTGCACTACTGAGTTGAGTGTTTGCCAATGGTCTCAAAGATAGCGGTTCAATCCTAGGTTGAGTCATACTAAAGACTCGAAAAATGGTACTTGATGTCTCCTTGCTTAACACTCAGGAATATAAGGTACAGATCAAGGGTAAAGTCATGCAATTCAGGAAAAGGAGTAGTGCCTTCCTCCCTACCTTGGTGTAGTAGCTATTGAAAAGGGAGCCTTCGAATCACCCTCAACAATAGTTTCTAACTTTACTTTTACTTATATATCTACTCATATATGCACACAGAGATACAATGACATTAATATATGTATAGTTATTCTCCCAACCTCTTTGCCACATGGCAGGATGCAATACAAAGCTAGGTTTTTCTTCTCCTTGACTGGTTGCCATAGGAAGGCTTAATAGCCCCGTCTGTTCCACTGTTTATCCATAGATAGGTTTACACCCTTCCCAAAAGCCTTAGTGTAAAGTGAAATGCAGAGAGCCTCAACCGGGATTTGAACTCCGGTCATTGAGTCTGTTTCCTACAAGGATAACCATCACATGATAAGAGACATCAGTATCCATATAGTCACACATCAACGCATTAATATTTTCTCAGTAAAACACATACATATGCAAATATGATGTTTGCACAGCCATACAAACATGTATATAAATAAACCTACACACATATGCATGAAATTCAAAGAAGGTTGTTGGTGAGATCAATACTAAAATGAAGGAACACTTAAAAATGACAATCTCAAAACTATTGCTGGGAACGGATGGCACCAAATGACTATTAATTACAAAAAAAGAAGTGTTTATCTGCTTTAGATCAGCAAGAATTTTGATAGCAAGACGGTGGAAGAGAGCAAAAAGATTTTGAAAAAAAAATTACATTGACAGGGTTATTAAGAAAAAGATCCTAAAGTGGATTTGAAATGGAATGAGATGGAAGAAAATCAGACAGGCAACCAGAGTGTTAAAAAGAGAGAACATTAAGATGTTGGGGTGGATGTGTGTAGATGTATATATATATATATATATATGCATGCACATCTTTTTTACATTTGGAGAGCACTAATATCCATATTCAAATATATATCAAGAATATAATCTCAGAAATGCACACAGTACTGCACACATACACATTTGAAATATCACAATAAATGCTCAAGTAAAGAATGATTTTTGAATGTGAGTTCATATGTGCAAAACACATACACATTTATATATATATATATATATATGTGTGTGTGTGTGTGTGTGTGTGTGTGTGTGTGTGTGTGTGTGTGTGTGTGTGTGTGCGTATGAAAATGTACATCAATTCACTTCATAAATATAAGTGCTAACTAATAAGCATACAGGCTGAAAATATATATACGCATGCATTGTATATAAGTCTTTAACAGTGTGTGTGGGTGGTGATGGTGGGGAAATGTAGTTGTGAAAGTTTGTGGACAAGCATAAGAAATAAGAAAAATTGTAATCATAAAGTAGATAGAAGTTCTTGAATAATTAGGCTGAGTTTTAGGTGAGCTCTTTTTGTTGTTGTTTTTTTTTATTTCTTGCTTTTTTAAAGAACCACAAAAAATTATCTGATGATCAAAAATTAAAGACAAAAAAAAAAAACGAAACAAATAAAAACAAACTAAAAAAGATAAATTAAAGCAATAAAAATGAAAGAGGCACTGTTGGAATTTGGATGAAAGAGGGAAAAAATAATTCTAATTCAGCCCTACAAGATTGCGAAATAATATTAAGGGAAGATGATAAATATATAAGGGATGATAAGGTTGGTGATGGAAGAATTGAAAATCATTATAGTATGTTGATGATGATGATGATGATGATGATGATGATAAGGCTATAAGAAATGGTTATATTATAGATGATGGTGATGATAGATCTGAAAATGGTCGTTGTAACGATGATGATGATGATGATGATGTGAAGATATTGAAGTATTGACAATGAAAATGTTAAAGGGGGAATTTGAAATGGTCATGACATTATGATGATGATGATGATGTGAAGATATTGAAGTACTGACAATGAAAATGTTAAAGGGGGAATTTGAAATGGTCATGACATTATGATGATGATGATGATGATGATGATGATGATGGAAAAGGATTACTGCATAGATGCTGCAGCTGATGATGATGGGAGAATCGAAAAATATTCTGGAAGAGATGAATATCATCAACAGCTGCAGTAGTAATTATAAGAACTCCCTTGTAATAAAAATGATAAATAGAATAAAAATAATCTCACTGTCTAGTTGCAATGGTCATTCTGGTATTAAGGTAAAACATTGATATTGTAAGATGATACTCTGGTCTGTTTTAAACAAATCATGGAAGCAGCACCCCACAAAACAGCAGCTGTACAGCCTTTTACCTCCAGTCACACAAAGTATCCCAGTAAGATGGTCAAGATATGCCAGACACAGTTGGAGAAGTAATAACAAAATCATAAGTGACATCTCCTTCGAAATCCTGCACATGGACTTACTAATGTTGGCTGACTAGTAAAAAGATAAATTAACAAGCTGTGTACAGACACTAGGTACCGTCTAGAGGATCTACTAAAAGTAATGGCCACCAAGGATGGATTGTGAGATTGTCAAGGTCATCCATGTTGTTGGCATAGCTTGATGATGATGATAAATAATACTAAAATCCTCTAATTCCAATGCTTGTTTTTGGTAATGTCTTTGAGAACAGAGATGATGATGATGATGATAATAATAATAGTAACAATCCTTTACTTGACTATTAAGCTTAATTCTGTTTATGTAACTCTAAATGATTTTTTTAAGAATCCGAAAATAAGTAGAAAAAAAGTGGAAAGTTCAATTGACTAATTTTTTCCCCCATCTGATGAGCAGCACTTCTTCCTACTTCTCGTTTATTTATTTATCTTTTTTTGTTATTGTTGATATGATTTTGAGATCAAGGATTTGCCTTCAGACCAACCACTTTGCAACTTGAATCAGTCATCATTTCAACCGCTATTTCTGGGCAGATTTCCAGCTGTTCTGTTGACAGGAAACAAAATTACAGAGTTTATTTTTTGTATATTTATTTATCAAATTCTACTCTTATCTTTCTATCTATCAGATTATCATTATCTCTGTCTAGCACTCTTTAACACATTCTGTTCATATCAAACACCAAGTTTTTCTTTCCATCTCTCACTTTCTCTCTCTTTTCTTTTCTCTCTTCTTTCTAATAATAGATAGATCCATTTTGAAATCTAAAAATACAATATAAACTTCTCCATGGTTAAAGTGTTTGCCAATGGTCAAGGAGACTGGGGTTCAGTCCTGAGTTGAGAATACCTAAGACTCAAAAAATGGTTCTTGATACCTCTTTGCTTAGCACTCAGCATTATAAGGTATGGATTCAGAGTAAGTGAAGCAATCCCAAGAAAGGAGTAGCAACTTCCCTTAAATCTTGGTGTAGTAGCTATTGAAAAGGGAGCCTTCAAATCTCCCTCAATTATAGTCAGCCAACTTATATATATATATATATATATATATATATATATATATAATGCCCAGTCCGCATGGCTCAAAATATGCTGACTGTATCCCCTGCAGAAAGGTAAAACTCCTACCCAAGGAGTGTCCAGGGTAAGACACTAAATTGCATTTGGTGGTAGTGAGGCTCCAGTACTGGAGATCTGGGGAATGTGGAGTACCCCTTCATTGCCATTACTCCCAGTTCCATGCTGATTTGGAGTAGTAAAACCTGTTTGGGTACAATCACTGGGTCATATAGATCTATTTTAGAATTATTCATATTCAAGAGGACTGTGTGCAAAAAAACTATTAAGAAACTAGAGAAAAAAATATAGATATGAACAGACAAGGAATGTGATTCCCTAGCATTTGAATATAAAATAATCCTTGATGGGTTGACATGTGATTAAAACCAATTATATATATATATATACACTTATATATACCTGGCCCCTCTGCTCAAACAGGATACAAAACAAGGTCAACTTTTAGTAGAGTTTAACAAGTTTGAATTTAGTTTTCCCACTCCTTGACCAGAGTTGCATTCATACCTTTCTTAAAGGTAATAGAACTAGGTGAAATGCAAACAGCCTTATCCAGGTTTAGAACTCGGGTCACTGAGTCTTTTTTTGTTTAAGGTAACTCTTACATCATGACTGCCTCCAAGTTTTTATATGTATATGTTCATATATATATATATATATACATATATAGATATAGATATATATAGATATATATCAGATTATGCAAAGTTTAGTAGATATTGTAGGGATTTTATCCCTAACCTGCTGAAGAGTACTGCTGATTGGCATGAGGTGACACAAGAGGTCATTACTTCTCGTATCTGCCAAGTAGTACAGCTGATGATCACTGGAAGGTATGGCGAAAATAGCTTATAAAAGAAATGCTCACAAAAGTCAGATTCTTTTTCAACTTCAATAAAACCTTGAAATGGACCTTTTTTGTCTACTTGAGTTGGAGTATCAAACTAAAAGTGAATGTAATAGTGCAACTAGAGCTCAAACTCCCTTACTTTGTGGATGCAGTCCAGCACTTTTGCCATTATGGCATAAGTACTCCCCATTACCTTAATTGAATATTGTATTAAGAAACTTAACTAATTTATCAGTGTTTAATACAATATCCTTGAGAAAAGAGTCAGTAAATTATAAATGCAAATGCCCCTTTAATTCTTGAATTACTTTTTAATGGAAGGATAAGTTTGTTGAGTATTAAAGAAGTCTCAAATATTAAGTTGAAGGTTTGTGAGTTTGAACCACAAACCACCACGTTCTATGTTCAAAGTGCTTCTCTGTTCTCTAAGTTAATAATACACACCAAGATTCCATTATACATAAAAGAACTTTGATAAACTAGTACAATGAGTTCAACAGTTGCACAAAGCTTGGGATATTTTGCAACTGTTTTTTTTTTGATCATGCAGTGATATTCAATTCCTTTGAATCTGTACATAGACTTTGCTTCAAGATCAAAAGTCTTTTCAATAAGTTTTCTTTAAAGAAGGTGTTTGAAGTGGCACTTTCCACCTCAACATGGTTCATTCATTTAAATGACCCATATGTGTTTAAATGGTTCATCACTAGTAGCCATCACACCCAATCAGCATTCTGTTGGGTGTACAATAACTGGCAGATATGATCAAGTACAGGGTGGAACAATAAAATTGTCGTCTTAAAGAAAACAACACTACAGCTTTATTTTAAAACTTTTATTGAAAAAATCAATTCAGGTAACTTGATTATGTAGTAGAGCAGACATCTATTCAATGTAGCTGCCTTCAGCCTCAATCGCCGCCTCAATACGGATCCGGAACTGGGAGCATGCCTTTTCCACAAGCGCCAGCAGGAGCTCGGTGAATACTTAGCGGATGGCGGTGATCTTTCTGGCTTTGGTGTTGTGGGAGGTCATATTGGTGATGTTCTTGACGTATGACCAATCGAAGTAGTCCAGTGGGTTCAGGTCAGGGGAGGAGGGGGGGCATTAAGAGAGGGGTAAAAAGTTGTAGCACTCCTTCTGAAGCCAAGTCTGGGTCTCTTTGGACTTGTGGGCTGGTACCGAGTCCTGCTGCCACACCCAGAGTCTGCCACCGGCCGCCTGATTGCACCAGGGGATCACTACACTCTTCAGCACATCCAGATACACTTTGGTGTTAACTTTCAAGCCGACTTCAAAGATGTGAGGTGGCATGATGTGGCCCTCACTTGAAACCACACCAAAGACGATAACCGTAGCTGGAAACTTTGTTTTCATCACCCTGGGCATGTTCCTGTTATTCATGGCAATCCAGATTTATATTTTGAGGGTGCTGGCAATGGTCCTGTTGTCATAACTTGGATCGGTAGAGAGCATGAGTTGTACAGTGGCACATCTTCGATCTCGCTCAGTGAACATTGTGTCACTTTTAGACATGATAGAAGGCTCCTATCGCTCTTGGGATTTGTACACAACTGGCCAACTAGTAGATGGTCTGCAACAAAAAAAACGGTTTTCATTAAACAGAAATGGAATCATGTCATCTTTTCTAGGGCGACAATTTTATTGTTCCACTCTGTAGTTTTTGTTTTCTGGTTATAAAGGAACTTATTAATGCAAACCAATAAATTCAACCCTGGTAGAGCCCTATGCCTGTATTAACTCTATCAAAATTCTATTCACCCCTAGAGGTCTGTTTGGATTACTTTATGAAGCCCTGGTTTAGAGAATTACAAAATAGATATGATTAATATCCACACCACCTCAGATGACGAGATGAACTCATGTAGTATTAATTTCTCTCACTCTACATGTGCCTGTTGGTTCATTTATTTATCAAGCTGGAATTTTTGGTTAATCTTCGTTCATATCTTTCTTTTCAAGTGCGAATTATTACTTTTCATTGCGTAATCATCTGAGAAATTAAAAAATATCTATAATATGAAATATTTTGGTGATTTATTTTCTCTTATGAATCATTTGTGTACCTTAACAAATAGTTTTAAACCTGTTTTCTGCAAACTTAGAATAATTTTCTTACTTTTGATGATGATAATAATGATGACATCTGTTGGTCTTGGAAAAACCTCTGTTTTCTCATGCAGATTAATAGTTGCTGATACACTAAATCTTCCTTTTCCATGTCATTAATGTTATCCAAAAAAATGACTAGCGCCAATACATTACAAGACTTACCAGAACAAGGATGAAGACAATACCAGGCAGCCTTAGAGATTCTAACTCTTGCTTGGTAATAGAGAGCTCTCCTTCTTTTAAATAGGTTGCTTCTCAAGGCTAGAGAGACCACTCTTTACTTTAGGCATTGTAACCAAGTGAAAGCAAATAGCCTGGGTTGAAATTTGAACTTGGGACATCAATTCCATTTCTTGGTCCAGTGACCATCGTGCCACTTGCACTTCCATATAATGGTTATATTATTGTATTCTTTTGGTATTATAATGATCAATAATTCCATCAATTATTTCTATATATATTCATTTATTATAACTTACTTTGCTTTAAGAACTTCCAAAATATTAAAGAATATACAAAATCAGTTAGCCACTCATTCATACAAAATTATATGCTTATTTTTATATTCTTACATAAATTTTATCAAACATTAGTTTGCAATAAGGCATAAAGATTTTAGAACCCTAGTTTAAATCACTAAAACCCCACAATAATTCCTCAAGTAACTGAGAAATTTCAAATGAAATTCCAAAGAAAAGTCTTCTCAATTAATGACAAGTCTGGAATAAAATGGTACTTTTAAATCTCCAAGAACAGTGTATCAATGCATATATATATATACATGTCTGTGTTTCTGAGTGTATATATATATATATATATATATATATATATATATATATATATATATATATATATATATACACACATTTCTGCATATATATATATATATATATACATATGAAAACATGTCAGCTTACACAAACATATATGTATAGTGATGGCTACTTCTTTACATAAGCAGACCATCTCTTTGATTTGCTAAGAGTACTTGTGGGGGTATGTGTAACTCCTCAAGACAAATATATCCTTACAAGCCTTATTGTATGTATTACAAATGAATTAGCTGTTTTATCCATTGACATTGCTCAAGAGCACAGCATATATAGAGAAGGAGAGAGAGAGAGAGAGTTATTCTACTAGTCCTTGCTTACTTTTTAAAATTATTGTTTAATCTGTAATAAATTTCACTAAATATAGATATATATATGGGTGTAAGGGAACTGGTATAAAATGTTTTGAAATCACTAATGTAGTGTCAACTGCAAAATATTAGTAAAATACATTTTCAGTAAATGTGATACTGCTTGTTGGGAAAATAGAGTACTTTGCTGTATATATCATCATCATGGCATGCCACTACCATGGATTTCCC